>WYDI02024863.1:14768-63211 GCA_009867235.2 Psittacus erithacus | reverse complement strand
GAAGAAGTTCTTTACTGTGAGGGTGGTGAGGCACTGGAATGGGTTGCCCAGGGAAGCTGTGAATGCTCCATCCTTGGTGGTGTTCAAGACCAGGCTGGACAGAGCCTTGGGTGACATGGTCTAGTGTGAAGTGTCCCTGCCCATGGCAGGGGTGTTGGAACTAGATGATCTTAAGGTCCTTTCCAACCCTAACTAATCTATGATTCTATGAATATATGAATGCCATCTGTATATCCTAATATGATAGGGAGCCATATAGTATGTAAAATCTTCTGGTTTGGTATCTTTTGGACAGTTTTGCACATCTTTTAAATGACGAAGCACAAACCTATCTTTTTAAAAATTAAACTCTGTTAAATTGGGTGGAAGATGCTACAAATCAAATGAAGCAAATGGAGAAAGGGCAGCAAAGTTTCATATTGCTTTGGGCTTTCTGATCACAGGCAAACAAATTCATCTAACAAAAACTCTTTACGATTGTGTCAGATGCTGTATTTTAAACATGGCAAAAGAAGTTCATGGGTGTGCTGAAAAGGCCTGTCCCCAAAAGAATGTCCTGCAGTAGACAGAGGATGTAAAATGTAAAAGCCTGCATGGACAGACACTGTAAAAAGACTGTGTTTAGTGCCATTGTAAAATGGAAAGAATGATCACTGGCAAAGGCTACAAGTCCGTACTAGGCAATTCTGTCATCATTGCTGGACATCATAGGGCAAGAGAGAGGTAAAATCAATGTCTCAAATATGTTTGAAGATATGCTAAAAATTAATCCACCACACCCCACACCCCTTGGGTCACTGACACTGACATGTAATAAAGATGATGAATGTCATGTTTGGGAAGGCAGCCAACTTTATCGCTGAGACAACAGCGCCTTCACCAGTGCTCTGGACTGAAGGAATGAAATGTCTTGAAAACAGTGGAATGAATAAAACTCTAATATTCTTCTGAACTATCACGTAATGGCAATTGCTTGCACAGACAATCCAAACAAGGGAAGAACAACCATGATGTAGGAAAACAGAATAATAGAAAAGATAAATCACTTAAGATGTTCTTGAATGAATGATAGAGATTATTTTATATCCGGTGACCATTTTGGATGCCCTTGTATTGAAGGTAGTCTTTGTTCTCGAAGGGAATGCAGCTAAAAGAGATCCAGATGCAAGTTTTTCTTGCATGGGTGTGGAGAACAACCTTCCCTGTACTCGAGTTTATGTGCTGGATAAAGGAATGTTCAAGGGAAGACTCAGAGTGTCAACAATGAGTCTTAGGTGGACTTAGATTTATCCTTACCGTGTTTCATCATGTTCTTAGTTAGCAGCATAGCCAGTTTTTTAATATGTATTAAGATATCCAGCTCCATGTTGCCAGGGTTGCCTGGGAAGAAGTGGCTCATCTTACAGCCCCTTCCTGGAAAGGAAGGCTTCAGCCTGGTAAGACTGCTTGTTGCTTACCTCTTATTTGCAGCTGGATCATGAGGAAAACATCTGCAAAGGGGTGGTTGGTGTGCCATGTTTATCCTCTATCGCAGCCCAGTTTTTCCACGGCTCAACCAGCAAAGGCACAGTCTCGCCATGGAGTCATGGTTGGACGGAACTAAACCACCACAATTTCCTGTCCCTTTTTTGCCCCATGGCAGGAGATAAGACACGGCACAAAGGCTGTGACCAAGGAGACAGAGGTGGTTTCCACCATGGATGGAAGCTTTTAGCTATGTATCTTGTACCTCATACCCTTGCTTGTGCATGAGGGTAAGACCCTGTGCAGAAAGGACTTACAACACAAACCAACACTATCTTGAAAGTGGGACACATTTTCCCATAAGAAAAAGTGAATCAATAACATGAACTTAGGGGCGAATTTTGCATTTGAAGAAGTCATCAGTCTCATTCAGTCAAAGTCAGAAGGCCCAATGGCAGAGCTTAAGTCAGCCATGTGATAACGCTTTTGAAAAGTAGAGAAACCACAATGATTCTTTCTGTATGTTCCGTGTATTTGTAGAATGATATGATAGATATTCTATGCATAATACTCCTAGCAATCGCCTAGTAGTAATTGCTATAGGGCTTGATGTTTCATATGTGCTTATAAACACATACTGCATCTGTCCAAGCTCCTGTGCAAGACATTGAAGTTACTAAAGTGCTTACTGTAATCCCCAGTTACATCTAAAAGGCATAGACACTATGTGTATTGCATACAGCACATTTTATAGCAGTAAAAGGAGGAAAAAGTATTTCACAAAAAAAATGGCAGTGACTTAAATATTAATAATATCTGTGAAAGAGTGGACTATCAGGTGATGTAACAATTACATTTGTATTTCAGAGATGCACATAATTTTAACCATGCATGAATAGTGAATTAGTTCACAAAGGAGCATATCTACCTATATTAATGAGTGGAAAATAACCAACAAAAATCATATTAAATCTTTCATGTGCTATATGTTACCTGAGAAGATCACTTGTGCTGTAAATTCTCATTACAAAAAAAAGAGAAGACTGCTCAAGAGAGATTATACTCCTGATATTTCACAGGAAAGTGCTTGACAAATAAAATGGACTACAGGGAATAGAACATGTTTGATTAATGAAGATGGACTCCTATAGCTGCTGCTGTGCAGTGATTCAGATGATTAAAAAAAAACTGGCATGGGACAATAGCAGTGGAAGATTGTTGTCATGCGGATTGTTTTGAAGACATGAACTGATTGCCTTTCAATTATTCTATGAAAAGTGTGCACTTGATTAGGTTTCAGTGTGTTGCACAGCACTTTTTAGTTTGTTATTAGACCCCTTCCATGTTTACTTGACTGTCAATATATAGAAAATAAAAAAAATAGCACACTTAACTAGAAAAAGTGAGTCAGGTCCTTTAATTTCACCTAATCATATTACTTGCCCTGAGAAATACAGTAATAACCTAAGTAATATTTACTATATCTATTATTATTTTACATTTTGTTTAAAGACAGTGAAAGCAGCTCCCCACCTGGGAACTTTGCAGCTAGGATCCACCTCTGAAAAGACAACTTCTTAGACAGGAAGTTGAATCTAAGCCTACAATGTGCCCTTGTTGCAAGAAAGAGTAGCTGCATGCTGGGCTGCATTAGCAAAAGTATGGCCTGCAGCATCAGTGGTCCTACCCTTATTCATCACTCATGTGGCCACTCATTACTGTGTCCATTTTTGGGAATCCCAGGACAAGAATAGTGTAACATACAGGAATTAGAGTAATAGAGGGCCACCAAGATGGTCAAGGAGTAGGGGCACATGACAAGACATGTCAGGAGAGGAGATTGGGAGATCTGGGTTTGTTCAGAGAAGGCAAAGGGAGATCTTATTGCAGTGTTCAGTTATCTAATTGGAAGGTAGAGAGAGCAAAGACAGACACTTCTCAGAGGTGCACAGTGACATGGCAAGTGACACCAAGCACAAGTTGGAAAATAGGAAATTCTCAGTGTTTAACCACCTGTGAGGATGGTCATCATCTGATCACCTCTGATCATCGCTAGAGATACCTATAATTTAGCGGGACAAAGCCCTGCACAACCTGCTCTAGTGCAACCTGCTTTGAGCAGGAGGTTGGATCAGAGGACTTCAGAAGTCCTTCTGACAAAGCTGATTGTGTAATTCTGTGTGCTACAAACATCTTAGGCCCATGGGTGAATAAATGTGCCACGACACGCGCAACAACCAGTGTGCTGTTTTCTAGTGCTGTGGACTCTTTTGCACATTCAGGAGGAGTGACTCATGAGCAGAAATGTCCAGCTGAAAGACAGGTCTGCGCTGGGGAGCTGAGTGCATGGCTCCCACAAAGTCAACAGAACTTGCATGCAGTTGAGGAAGAGAAAATAAAGTATGGTTCAATCACTGTATTTAAGGATTTGAGAAATGGTTTACATCTGACCAGCTCTGCATAGTTTTATTCTGTTCAAGTAATACACCTTCCTCTATGGTCTCTTGTCTGTTTTTGTTCAGCCACATCCTCCTCTTACAACATAGAAACCCAGTAAAAACCCAGCTTCGTATCTCTAAACCCTGCTGTCTTGAAACTTTGGGTTACCTTCAGGATACTAAGGCTCCTCTGGACTCTTGTTTGTGCCTGCAGTCCTCACCCGAATTCCTGAGCATCAGGTTGTTGCTTGGTTCAGACCTCGGCTCTGTCCATCAGGCTGGACTTGTCACCCAATGGTCTATGAAATTAGACACCTAAAGGATTTTATATTTTCTATGCCTTGTTTTGGGGTTTGAGGGGGGGGGTGTGTTGCAGCATGCTTATTTCAGCTTCGTTGCTATTCTTATTTAATGTTTCTCTCATATACAAGTGACCAGGTTTCCCCTTAAGAAATCTCCTAACTTGAGTGAAATGACAATAGCGATAAGAAATTCATTTGCGCAGCTTATTTCTACTTATTCTACTTATTTCAACACCCATTAAATTAAAGACAGTCAAAAGCATTGTCACTAACCCAGTCAATTCTTGTGCTTTTACATGTACCAGTAGATCACAGGTAGCAGGGAAGGCTGTTAAATGCAATCAGTCAAGATGAAAAATGAAGTTGGTGTTATTACAACTCTCACTAGCAAGTTTGCAATGTAAAATGTACCTCTTTTAATCAGCTTCTGCAAAATCCAGACAACACAACCTCACCAGAGGCAAAGGGAAGAGCTAAGGTCAGCTGAGAGACGAAAAGTGAGCACCAGTGTTCTTGCAGCAATGAAGGGAGAGATCCTCCAGCCACTTTATTACCCTTTGTAAATGTTTTCCATTAAAAGGATAGTGAATATGCAGTGGGTTGCACTCAGGTTGTTCCTGTACTGAGCATAGGGATGTGTAGTACTACTCTGTCCTGGGAACCACTCTAAAACATGCTTAGCACAGCTGTGTGAGGAAGCAACAGTAAAATGCCATGGGATACATGTGAAATGGCATGAAGAGGTTGTTTTAACTCTGCATCAAATGTTGGATGTACTGAATTGCCCTGAGATTTTTTATTCAGTCAAAAGAATGTTTTGTCAGGTTTGTTTTTGCCTTTGGGGCTTTTTTTTAATAACAGATAAAGAGACTTTCCTTTTTAACATAGAAAGAAAGCAATCACTTTCAGATGAGTCAATGGAATAGTCCTTGTCTTTCTTTTTTTCTTGTCAGATTGACTTTGAATTTAAAAAAAACACAAAGGGAAAAGCACAAGAGTTACCAGTTTCTACTTCAACAAATACGTGGTCTTCTACATCTACTTATTTATTCAAAGTCTTTCAGTGTCTTACAGATCACAGGCAGTGGAGAGTCTCTAGAGAGAATTAGACTGCTCTCTCTCTGCAGAATCCATATTTTCAGCTTTGCTCATCTTCTCTCAAACAATGTGTGCATGAATGTGTCATTACTTACCAAGAAGGTGACTAGTTGTGGGTATCAAGGGGAAAGGCAGAAGAAAGCTCAGAGTGGTTCTTTATATCTGTGAGTGACTGAAAACTCTTCCTTGTGTTTATTTAAAATTGCAGACTGCATTAGTTAACTTGGAAAATATGCTTGAGAACAGCTGGAATCCAACTGAGTGCAGCCAGTCCCACTGAATTGTTAATGATGTCTGCAGCATATTGGGATTTGCTTTGGAATAAATACTCAATGCGTAATTTGTTAGCATGTTTTCAGTTTGAAGTGTGAAACCAATTTGAAGCCTACCTCACTGTCCTGCCTTTTAAGACTCAGAAAGGTACAGGCAAATACAAGTGCTCATTCTGTGGCAGCTCTTGAGAAGACGTTTCAGATAAGGCATCTGTAGCTCTGATCCTTAGGCTAACATGCAGCACGATGAGGGAATGAAGAAGTGGTTTTGTTCGTCTGCTGCTTCTCCGAGTGATGGATTTAACAGGTCTGGAGTGTATTTCTAATGATTTTGACTTTGCTCCTTCTGTTTGGCTTGAAGCAGGCTATGTGTGTTAATTAGGAAACGTAAATACCTTTACAGAACGGTGCATTTGGATGCATTTTTCTAAAGCAATTGCTGTAAGCACACTAGTAGAAACATGAGCAATTATTGATGCTCACAGCTATCTTATGGCCTGAAATATCCATTACTGTATATAAGTACAGCTTTTAAAAGAGAGGAAACATTGGGAGATTTGTAACCTTAAATGAAATGTAAATTCGTATGAAAGCAGTTTGTGGCTTTTATTCTTGGCTACTGGAAAGACTTCTCCTTGCTCCATGAGCTCCAGTAGTGGAAGGCATTGGTAGAATCTTGGAAGCTGTTTCTGGAAGCCTGGAAGTTAGTAGTTCTTCCTGCTCTGCTAGGAGCCTTTTGTGGAAAGGCCCAGTGCTAAGAGCTTTGATTACACAGCCAGCAGGTATAAAACTGATGTATGGGCATTTAGCACACAGCTAACTGGAATTCCACATTTCCAGCCTGTGGGCAGTAACACTAAGAGTTTGAAGTAAATTTTGTTCCAGGTTAGAGTTAATGTACCTTTTAAAAGACAAATTTAGAACAAAATTAAAACAGTTTGCAGGTTCGAGAAATACAAACCTGCGGCGCCTAAATTCCTTTTATAATCTCATTTTACATTTTTTATGGTTTTATGATTGTATGCATAACACCTTTTAACATTACCAAATGCATATGACAGTCAAAGTATTATTTGACGCATTCAGTTGTAATAGCAACTGAAATGTCTGTCATGTTTCCTGAGTTACAATGGAGCGTCAAACTTTGTATGTACATTATAACCTTTGAGTTACTCCTAATACACCTGAAGGCAGAAAAGATCGAACTGCATAATCTCTTGCTGTGCATACCCTGTGGTACAGCATTATGCTGATCATCATGCCAGTGCATCCCTACAGATCTTTTTAAACCTAAAATTCTAGAATTCTGTGAAATTACAAATTCGGAGCCCAAACTCCTCTCATTTAAAAATTAATTTTCCCTACAGGAACTTCTCTGGAAATCAGCATGTTCTCTGCTTCTCTTTTAACCAACTAACAGTTGTTGTTTCAAAAGAGAAGGGAAAGAATAAGCCCACCTTTTAGAAAAACATTTGGAACAAGCTCTTATTTGAGATCTGATGCCAGGGACGGCTCTTCCCTTAAGATATCCCTGTGGATGATGAGCTTAGCAGAACAATAATGGTTTGCTCCTGTGGACTGTCTTTTCTTTTGCCTGCTGCGTGCTTCCTAAATCCCTCTCTGCTAAGGAAGGCCACAAAGAGGTCACCAGGACCTTTCTATATATGAAGGAGAAGCTGAATAACCACTCGCTCCACAGACAATTCTCTCCAGCCCCTTCCCAGGAGGGTTGTACTGTGCGTTGGCTTTTCCCTTGCTACACAACCCTTCCTCGCTTCCCCAGTTGCTGCATTGCTGCCCCTACCAGACCTCAGGAGCTTTCCTAGCCTTGTAAACTGAAGAAGGGCAGTTCTCCTCATTTTCTGCACTTGTTGTTAGTCCTACTCTTCTGTTCTTGCCGAAGTATCTATTTACACCTTTGCTCTGCTGATGTCCCACTTCCCAGGGCTGATGTCCCCATGCAGCCACCTCTCATAGGTAACGCCATCTGCACTCGCACACAAGTCTCACTGCTCTCTGCAGACCTCACCTTGCCCTCTGCAGAATGGTGGTGATTGCTGGCTTCTTTGCTTCTTTCTTCTGTTTTCTTTAACTGAGTTCTAACTGGGGAATTGTTTCTCATTTTGTGCTTAAGGCTGAGTCTGAACTAATTCCCCAGGTATTCCTCACTGAAAATGTCTCAAAACAAAAATATTTAAATGCCTCTTGTTACCACTGAAAGCATAAGGAAAATTCACTTTCCCTACCGTTGTCTGTTCAACATTTGCACAGCAAAATTCATGGAGGAGCTTGGTATATGGCGCGTTTGCACGTCATATTTTTATTTTGAAAACCACATTAAAAATAAGGCCTCATTGCCATGAAAAAGTAATGCTTGAATTTGTAACTCTATAAATTATACCTTCTTAAACAAGCTCTGTCAGAGCTCCCATCTCAGGTTGCTTTCACTTGCTCCTTAGTAATGAAATGGCACCATAAACTTATTTTATGTCCTGCTTTTCAGTAAAATACAGTGCAGTAGGTGGCAGACATGGGAAATCTATATCCTCAGTCGCATCACTGTGAAAATTATTAATCACAAATAAGAACTGTATCCTCAACATGTCAAATTTATAAACAGCAGAGAAAATTGAGGTGGATCAAAGGAAAGGTATCAAGAATGCAGCCTTTACCAGCCCCTGATGACTGATGGTGCGATTTGCCTAAGAACAGTGAAAGGGAGTCACAGAGGTTCTTAGTCTCCTGTGCCATCCTCCCTCAAACAGTTGGGCTCAGAGCTTGTGTGTGTGCATGTGCTCCTCACAGAGGCACTCTTCAAGCTGGAAGGCACTCTGAATGCTGAGAGACAGTGCCAGATAATATGAAGCTCGGCTTCTGGCGCGTGGCGAATGCTGTGTCCGCAGCTCACTGGTTGCAAGTCCTCATGCAGACAAGGTGAAGGTGAATGATGCGTCAAAAGTAAGCCTAATACTGCAACTGTGACTAGCTGAGGCTTTGGAGAGAACAGAAAGCCAGTCATCCAGCAAGTGTCCCTGAAGATTTTGATCCCCATATAAGTCATCTTTGTGCAGTCCTACTCAGCTTCTCCTCCAGCCCAGGATGAGGATGCACAGCAAGGTAAAGTGAACACAGATCTCAGAACAGATAGGATGGACTACTGTGTAACTCTCTGTGATTTAATGGCATTTATCACTATGAAGATGGCTGGAGAACCAAGTGAGTGTGTAAGGCCTTCTTCTGACCTTCTTTTGGGCTATGTATGTCAGCTCAGCCACATGCATGCAGTCATGCTTGCAGAAGTGGCAGGTTGGCATCCAACATAGTACTGTGTAGAATCATTCTGCACAAAGCCCAGGATGTGTATCGGTGAAATAATTATATTTTGCCATTCTGGTGTGTACCTTAGTGACATAGTTGTGTGCAACTGCAAACAGAATTATGAAACTGATTTCTTTCTACCTTTATTTTTTCCTAAAACAGGTCTGAAGAAAGAAGTACAAAAAGATCAGGATGCTAACAGACCAGCTGTTTCATCCCCTAAGAAATCAGCAGTAACAGCCACCAAGCTCCATTCACCAGGTATTTATGAACCTAAAAGCGCTGTTTCAGGCAAGATTTAAACTTGTTGACTTTGCAGCTCTTGTTAACATACTAAACTCTGAGAGCTACTATTGTTAAGTGAAAATTGATCGTGCCCAAGGTTCATTAAGCTCACTGTGAGTACAGCAGGCTTTATGATACCAATGCATGAGGAGGATAGACTTTCATTTTCTTCATAACAACTGTGCAATCATCTCCCCTTCAAAACAAAGATTTGTTGCTATTACATGTTTACGGGCACAGGAACAGTTTTTTCATCTTTACAAATTTCCTACAGAAAAAGAGAACAGATAGATACAGTGAAATAAAGAAAACCTCAGACAATTACCTGGAGTGATAGTATATTGCTCAGAATCATCTTTTACTATTGGGCAGAGGCACTAAATTCCCTGGGCTATTTATATGTATAACTGGAAGAAGTATTATCTATAGAAATAACCTTCAGGTTGCTATTACCCCTCAATACTGAGCACAAACACATGGTTTTAGCATTTCCAAAGAATACCTTTGTTTAGTTACTCAAATGAAGAGAACTTATATGTATTTATGTCTGCAAAGTGTACATTAACAAGTGTATAAGGTACCTAAAGGCTTCTGTAAAGCTGTCTTTTGGCTGACTTAAACATTTTTTAAATGAGTGGGCATGGTCCCATTGATTTCATTGTGCTTGCAGCTTTCTTCTGTTCTGTTACCTGGTTTTTCAGACTCAAATACTTTAAATGTTGCTTCTACAGCTCTATGATATTTGATTATGGTGGGTAAAAGCCCATGTTTCTTCATTTTATGGTAAAGTATAAAACATGTAGAGCAGCTCCTTAGCTCCTATAACTTGCATCAAGAGTCTCTTTATGCTTACTAATTCCAAACCCTATTCTTCTCCTTCCCAAACAACAAAATCGAGAGTGGAAGGTTAAATTTAATCTTCACAGGCACCAACAGGACTTAGAATTCTTCTCCTTACATAGATATGAGGTTAAAAAGATGAACTTAATACTGTCCTTTGAATTTTATTATGTTCAATCTATTTTGCATGTGGTGAGATCACCAAGAAAGATACAAACAAAAATTCGTTGTGGAGAGTGCCAGACCAGCAGCACATCAGGGTTTATAATGGTGGGAGTCCAATTTCAGCATCAGCACTGATTGTGACTGTAGCAGCATGTAACAGCGCAGCTGATATGCTTCCACTAGAATTAGAAAGCAAAATGAAAGGCATATTTGTACTCTGTATTTGTATTGTCTCAAGGAGGCATGCATTTCCACAGGTGACTTCATGATTTTCAAGGCTTAAATTTTTGGCATATCCAATTTATGAGGCCTCAAAGCTTTCCTCTTTCTCTTGAGAGGTTGAGTAGCTACCCTCTCTCTATCAGATTGATTTAGGATTTCTTAAGCTTGGTTGTCTGAAATTCTGGCAGCCTAAAATTGTTTGTCATTGTAAAGATCAAATAGGAAAATAAATCTCATCTTCATTTATTTTTTTACAGTAGCCTTTAGCATTCTTTGAAATAACAACAGCAATAACAAGGCAATAAAGGCAGACAATTTTTCACCTATTTAGTATTTCAAAAAGTAATCAAAGTGGTCACTAAACAGACAACAGTGAGTGCAGCAGGGACCAGGGGGCAGTAGCATAGGGTTTCCTCCATCAGGATCAAAAACCCACGCAGCATTTACACATTGTGATAGCAGAGCATGTGTCCACAGGTAACTCCACCACAGCTACATGCGGTTCTAAAATTTCCGAGTGCTGTTTCCAGGTTGTTTTTCCTCTGTTACGGGCCTCCTCCCATGCAGTTCCTTTTAATCAGAGCTGGGCTTTGACTGTCATACAAATTTTTATTAGTCTTGAATCTGATCTTTAGAATTTGGATCAGCCCTTCTGAAGGCTTGCAAGAGATGCAGTCTTGTAAGGGTCTTAATTTTATCTATTGATCCAGTACCATTCCTGAAATCTGTGTATAGGAGCAGGAGTACCTAGATGCAGGCGCTCTCCTTCTGCTCCATTTTAAGATGGTGACATCTGTCACACTACAAATTGCTTGTTATCAATCCTCTCAAAGTAATTCCACTTTCCCTACCAAAACGTCAGGAACTGGACAGTTAAAAGGCAAATAAATTGCATCCCCACCCAAATCCTCATGGAAAGTGTTAATTAAGAGTATACACTTCTTATGTCTCTTTAGTTCAAACATGCTAGTAGATAAAAAAGACATGGGAGTTTTGAAGAGGATCAAAGCTGTTCAGTGTGTACTAGGTCTCCCCTCTGGTCCAACCATCAGCAAAAAAGGACATTCAGGATCAGGGCCAGCATCATTAATATATACCCTGTTTTGTGCAGAGCAACAGAAGAGAGACATCAATGGCAGAATAAGCTTAGTAAGCTGCTTTTCAGACCCAAATGAACCGAGAAATTCAGATTTATCCCTGAGGAGAATAGAACAGTTTAATTTACGAGGACAGCTTATAATACTATCAAGGACAACATAGAGATGTATACTTCAAATGTTCCAGTGAACAGGAAAGCTAGAAAGATATAGGAAAAAGCAACCTGAAAGGTTTCTGTTTTAATTAAAACTTTATTTCAAGAGCCTACACCCCCTTCTCCCTATGCTTTCTCTTGTAACCTCACCATGCTTTCTTCACAACCCAAGACTTTTATACTAGAAAGACAGACATTTATGGGTCTTGCTTTACTGAATTTCTTACTCTGTGGTAATACCTACTGTCCAGGTAAGACCTGCTTTGCATGAATGAAAGAATCTGTAAGAAACCATTTTTACTTCACAAAAAGGTGTACTGGCTTTAACTGACCTGAAAATGAACAGAGGCAATAGCTGTGCTGGTTGAACTTTCTTAATGACAAAGTCTTCTCTAACATCCCGTATTTTATTATTTAGGTCTTGCAACATCATGAAGTTAGTTTTGCAAAAGCTGGTATTCTTCTTTGTAAATCCAAGTCATGGGCACAAAGAGCTTCAGAGGCTGTTTTGCACTTGTGGCTATTTGCAGTTGCAGTATGAGATTCTTGGAGACATGAGGGAGCATGTCTGCTGGAGCTTAGCCTGGCACCAGAACATAGTCAAGCAAATTAGAAGATATGCTTCCAGTGGCTTCACACAAGCTTGCGATCTGAACAAGTAGGACTGTTCTCCTGGTGTATCGCTGTGGCAAAGCCATACTGCTTCCCTGCCTGAGCTAATAAAATTGCTCTAAGGATTCATTTACATGCCCATGCCACAGTTGTAAAGATCTCAAGTATCAAAAGTGCATCTGATAAAATTACCCCTGGAACAATTCTCTCCTTCACAAATTGGCTCAAACTCAGGGTGTCAAATGCATGTCTGTGGAAGGATTCTTCTGTCTTTTTTAGGAAAGGGATGGGTAGTATCCATGGCAGAAGACTGTACCCTGTTACTACATTGTTGAGGACTAGTTGGAGACATTGTTTCTGCACTGTTTTTCAAGACCTGTATATTATAACACACACACACAAGAAAAACAAGATAGCCTTTTTCTTTTTAATTTTTTTTTCAGATTTTTGCATATCTAACCCTTTTTGCTAACACAGAAAATTTCATTTTTCATCTGTATCCGGACCAATGTCCGCCATCTCTATTAACACATGGGAACAAGTGTCTGACTGTTTTATCTTTCTTTCTTATTGACTCCAGTCCCTAGGCTAAAAGCCTAAGACTGGTGGGAGGAGCAGAGGAAAAGAACCAGAGATTCTTGGCCCGTATTTGGGAATGAGCTAAACAGCATCAGCTGAGGAGAGCTAAGGGTAGCAAAGAGAATCAGTAAGCTGTGCAAAGGTGCTGCCCAGCTGACCATGTTTGCAGGGGAGAGCTCACAGAAAGCGAAGATGATACAGACAAAATAGATTGTCCAAGCAGTGGCTTGAGCAACCACACACTACCAGAACATAGAATCATAGAATAGTTAGGGTTGGAAAGGACCTTAAGGTCATCTAGTTCCAACTCCATTACCCCTTCTTGCTTAATCCTCATAGCTGAGTATATCCAGAGAAATGGATAATTGACTGAAGCAGGATATGAACTTAACACAGGATAAAAGCTTCACTTCCCTGAGGTGGCTTACTATGAGTAAACTTCAGTTCTTGTGCCATTCATGTGACTATGAAACCGTATTTGAGCTGATATCCTAAACACAAGCTACACTAGTGGCTTCCCATCTTTATAGAGGATCAGACTTGCTTCAGGCCAACTTGGAGCGTGTCAGAGAAGCCAAAGTCTGTCTGGACCCATTTCTGCCAGCAAACCATATAGCAATTCTTGTGTGACCTATGGTACAGAGAGAGCAGCCATGCAGAGCCAGTGGGATAACCAATCAGCCTTATGTGGTATCTGGCAGCATTTCTATATGTATCTGGTTTGCACTGCAACTTTAGAAGTGTTGTATAGGGGAGGGAAGGGGAACTGGCAAGGTAGACTGCACTATTGTTGATAAAAAAAAAAATAATGATATCCCAATAGCAAGCGACCCATGCTGTGTTTGCATTCAGAGGACAGCTCCATCCTCACATTGTCCCGTTTGGAGGCAAAAGGAAATCTGCAAAGGCAAAGAAAATCTGGCACCTCTGTCAAGTCACCAAGCTTGACATTCAGGTGGCCAAAGAAATCATATATAGGGTGTATATGTCATCCACTTGTTTTCCATATCTACAATAAGATAAGGTGAATCTTGACCTGGAAGTGCTCATTTCTCTCACTGTCATTCAAGAGCAGTGCCGTACATCAAGATGCAGACCTCTGTTCTTGTAGATTTCTAACATAGGTGAGATGAAGCCTTCCTCTAACAGCCTCAGCTGTCAGTAAGACACTTAGGAGAGCTCTTCTCAACTCCTAGCAGACCTTCAGGCTCAGATCCTGGGGCAAGATGACTATTACAAAGCTTTGACCTCCAGGGTAATGTATTTTACTGTGCTCTTGCTTTTTTGGAAAGTCATTACATATCTGTGTGAATGTTACACACCTTTTTTCTCTTTCATAAGGTTGAGCCCAAAGGCCTTAGAAACACATAAAGGTCATGTCTATACATACGAAGTAAGTGACCCTCATGGTCTTTTCTTTTTTCCTCTCTAGGACATCCCAAGCAAAGGCCAGCGACCCCAAAGAATGGATTCTCCCCCAAACCAGGAGAGAGTCGAGATGCTGAAAAGCAGTTCATTCAGAGATTGAAGGAAAAGTGTGATGAGCAGTCCCGACAATTAAGCATTATTCGAGATGAACTTAGAAGGGCCAGCTGTGGCTTTGATGTCTTTGCTATAACAACACAGCACTTTTTCAGGCAGGTAAGTGCAAGGGACACTTTACCTACTTTACAGATGTTCTTTGCCTTTATACCAGTCAGTTGCCCAAATTTATTCCACGGTCATTGAAATTTTGTTATTGGAACAAAGAAAATGTAATTTCTTTGCAACAGTTGTTATGAGAACCGTATTCTAATTTGATGCCATATATTTGAAAATCAAAGGTCAGGAACTTGGAAGAGGAAGAATGGTGACTGAAACATTTGTCACAAACACAAAGGGGTTTCAGGATGTTTATAGGAATGAAGCAGATGCAGAAACTTAGAAGCCCCACTCCCTGGCCACTGCAGTTGGAATGGAAAGTGTAACTGAGACATTGATACTTGTGAACAAATGCCAAAACAATCCATGCATTTAGTCAATCAAAGGAGTTGGATGAAAGAAAAGATTTGCTTTCTCCCAGTACTTACTTACTTTTCCTGTTCACCAGGGATCAGGCTGAGCATCCCTTTTACTGACGTGCCAGTCCTGAAGAGGTTAAAATAGCATTATCTCAGCATTTAGGAGATTCCCTTCAGCAGATATGGAAAACATAAATAAAATGTGGTTAGTAATTACAGAAGCTTATTTATTCACTAATCCAGAGATAAAATGAAGGATCTGTAGGCACTGCTTGTATCAAAAGCTGTTAGGGACCTAGCTGGGCTCTGAGGACAAGACCTGATGATGTCTGTGGTTTTTGTACCATCCCAGGTTAAGCTGATGTCCCAACTGCTTTTTAAAACAAGCAGACAATCACCAGCAGAAGGACCCAAGGTTTGGATTGTATTTTTGATTGCCTGTTGGTCTACTTTTGGAAGAGAAAAGTGTAAAATTTCAGTATTAAGTGGGAGAAAGGAAAACAAAAGCCAAAACACAGATTCAAACAGTCTTTACAAATTTTGCAACACTTTATTCAGCTTTTAGGGCTTTTTTTACATTAGTGGCAAAGGTTGCTTTGAGCAAATGACCATAGCTCACACTTTTCCCTGTGTAGGAGCTGATGTTGCCAGGGGGGGCTTCACTGAGCTGAAAAACCAGGGAATTTTTGAAACATACTAAACAATTTAAATGCATTCCCAGGGGATTTTTCCCTCTGTTTTCCTTCAGTCCTGACATTTCTGGGCTTGATGGGCGTTTTTCTTTTCTTTTTTTTTTTTTTTTTTCTTTTGAGCTGACTGTGGAGTATCCTTGATTAAAGCAGAAGAAAACAAAAAAGGGCAAAGCAATATCTACTCAGCTTTGTCCATGCATTGTTCACTGGGGAGAGATTTTCCATCTCATGCCTCGTTACAATTTGCTGGAGGAATTCTGGAAGCTTGGGCATATCTCTTCTGTCTCCTCTGGGTACGTTTTAAATGAGAACAGCTGCTGCAGATGAGACTGTTATCCTGTTGGTGTGTTTAAATCTGACCCGAGAATGCCTCCCAAGCTGAACACCTCAGGGGACTTTATTTAATAGTGTCCTCTCCAAGTCGCGGCTGGGCATAGCAGTGCCTCATGTTCCCAGCTCCTATCAACCATCAGGCCAGCAGTAATACTCCTTTTGAGTGCCTGGAGGTGAAAAATAATATGCCAGTGGAATTCAAGCAGCTTCAGGCTTGAGTAGGATTAGATGTAGTTTTTCTTCAGATCCACTGCTGGACTTGCTTACCCATGTTCAGCCTGAATGCCAGTCCCTTCTGGGCTGGCCTGGTTGCCCTGACGTGCATGTATGTGCACATGACCATTCAGTGCAGTGCAAGACACTTGTGTAACATGGACCTCTGCCAGGCAAAGACGCTTTTGGCTTCCCTGGGTGATGAGCGGCACAATCAGTGACAGCCCGAAAGTTACTCACTGGGAACTGAGGATGTGGTACCTACATGAGAAATATGGTTGCTGTAAGCTCCGTTTTTAATGAATAGAGGCAGGTGAGTGCTTCCAGAACCCTATTTACAGCACCAAAGATCCAAATTTCTGCTTGAGGTACATGCCTGTTTTGGCTGAGGCCTCCAGGGAGGCCTAAAGCTGCTACACTTTTAAATTCAATGCTAAAGTTGAGAGCCTGCATGTAGTGGGATGATCTGGGACTACTCAAGCAATTGAGTAATTGGACAGTCTGTTTTCTTGCAACATAAACACAAGCTTCTGAGTTTTTGAGTGCCATTCACAAACACATTCTGTTGACATTCTCTGAGATGGTATTTTTGTTCAAAGCTTGAGCAAAATTGCATTGACTGGCCCTGAGTTAGGGCAGCATGGAAAAAGAATCTTTTCCCATTATAAAAATAATACTAATTGTGTGTGTTTGTTTCTGAAAAGCCTGAAGGCAAAATGGTTGAGGTCTGAGTAGTGCTGCAGTTTGGCGAGGGAATAATGCTTGTTCAGGAAAAAGGTGGGGCTTTATTCCAGACAAGTTTGGGATTGATTTATCCAACTGGCTGTTATACTCTGCTTAGCAGAGGGCCTAGTCCTACTATGGCTATAGGGAGCCTCTTTGGGCTGATAGTCATTCCAGGCCTAATTTAGTGTATATATATATCTCTATATCTATATATCTCCTTACACCACACCGAAATAATGTCCAAAACATAGATTTTTATCTGAAATGGAGCTAAATTCTGTTAGAAAATGCATTCTCAGACAGTGAGGCTTGGACTGTGTTAAAATCAACCCAAGGACCAGTGTTTTGCACAGAGGTAGGAGTCTCCCCATGCCCACAGCTCTCTTGTCTTGCTCACACTGTTTATGTTTTCTCTCCAAAGTTGAGGAAAGCACCAATGCAAGTGGTCCAGTAGACATGCTTAGCTGAAGAAGGAGAGGGTCAATATGTGGTAAAGACTGTTGGCCCTCACCAGCAGTTTGAGTTCTTTCCAAATTTAAGCACTTGCTGTAGCAACCTTAAGGTTACATGACCATTTTTTTTTGAGTTTTGTTGGATTTGTTTTCAGGCTGTTCCAGACCACTGTGGAATGGTATCCTGGAATCATCTCTCTCAGTTAAAAATGCTCTTAATAGGTGAGATTCATGTAATAGGCATCAAGGAGTGCACAACATGAAGCAGTACTTACTACAGACCCATCAAATGCGAGCTAAGCCAATTCACTATCTTGGGGGAAAAGCCTATGCAGTCAAAGCAAGTGATTACTGAGGCAGTGGACAAAACATTATTAAAGCAGTGTTCTGACATAAACATTTAGCTAATTATGAAAAGTAATGATTACAGTACCTGTGGACAGTGTGGGGTTTAATTATTATTTAATTAACAGATGGATTAGTTAAGACTGTCAGATACACACTCATTATTCCTGTTGGATTTGGGAACCACTTCAAACTTACTCTGAAGAGGAGCAGACCGAGTTTGTCCTTTATGTTGGTTGTTCATCATGTCGATACAAATCCTTGTGCTGTGAGGGATACTCCCAAGTGAACAACTGGCTGTTAGGGGCTAGAATGGTGCCATGAAGATGATACCACGAAGACACTGTAATGCAAATATCACGAACGATTGGGTGACTCCTGACCCTCTGGCTCGTTAGCCGGCAACAATGATAGCCCTGACCCAGTTTTAGGCCTGCTCAGCTAAGTGGCGGGCGGCAGTCCCTTTTGGAAGTGGTAACAGTGCCATCTAAAGGATAGTAGCCCAAAGTGACAAATTCTGGAGGGTAAATCCTGCCGGACATAAATAGGGAAGAAAAAAAAAAAAAATCCACTTTAGTATCTCTAGTACACTCAGAACAGAAATATTTGTGCTGAGGGCTGATGTGGCCAAACTCTGCCCAGGCTCCGGAAACCGGGCTAATACCTTTGTGCCAGTCCAGCATGCCCAAACAGCTGAAAAGAGGAGTCCCGTTAGCAAGGGTTATGCCAGGGTAGTCTGTCCTGTACTCTGCTTGGGCATGGAGGGGTCTCCAGACTTGCCTCATGCTGTGGTTTTCATCACAGGGGGAAAACCTCAGGACAGGTCCCAGCACATGGGCACAATCAGATCAGCTTGGAATGGGGGTACCACACAGATGCCCTGCATGAAAGCTGGGACATCACTGCAGAACTTGATGGCATTCCAGCACTTTGTGTCTACCAACATTGGGAAAGACATGTCACCAGTAACCAGTTTGTTTGTCTCCACATCTGAGTGGGGTTACTTTTGGGTAGGTATACAAAACACGTCTTCCAGACAAGGAAGGGCACATAGCAATGTCCTGCAAAATCTAGGATGGACAAGGAAAACCTTTTCCCCCATTCAAATAACTGAGATATGTGTGCGCTTGTGGGTATTTGTCAGAGTAATGTTTCTGTCCTGGGAATGGACAAAATACCACTCAGTGTCATGTAACTACCTTGTTCAAATGATAATGACCTCTTGTGTTAGAGGCAAAATTGGTTGCAGTAGTTGTAGTTGCTTGGCACTTCTCACCATCGCCTACAAACCAGTAATTTGGGCTAACAATACAAGTGCATATCTCAGGCTGAGCTGAAAATGGTTTGTTTTCACAACTGCCTGAGAATGAGTTTGGGAGAAATATATCTGTTGTTTGTGCCTCGTGGTAAGAAGTCAGCAAACATCAGAAAGACTGACCTTTGGGTTTTTGGGGTACTACTTTCCCAACATTTGCAAAATGGGTTAGAATTTAGCCCAAGAACAGCCTTTAGAAAAATGCCACTCATCCCTCCCTCATCATTATTACAGCTTGGCTGGATTCCCTTTATTGAGCAAGTTCAGCCCTTTCTTTGCTCCTGCTGAAGACCAGAGCAGTCAGAACAACTCAATATTTTCATTCTGTATCCTGGAAAAAATCCATTTTGGACTTATTGAACCCTGGCAGTTTAGGAATATGAATCAAAAACATTTTATTGCAGGACAAAAACCCACTTTGTTTACTTGAAAGTTAAAAATTAGAAAGAAGCTTTGCCATCATCTAGGGCTTTCTAAACTGTTTTAAAGTAGAAATGCACAAGATTTGTAATAAGGGGCTACTAGTTATGGTAAAAGAGCAGTAAGAGTTGGGAGGTGCTCCTTTTCTTGCAAGTGCTACCATGCAGCTGCTATGGGACCTGAAGGACACTCACCATGGTCAGTCTGCCCAAGGAACAAATCAGGGTTTGTGAACTGTAGGAAGAAAGCACTTCTGCAGGCTCTGTTTATTTGCTGTGGGCGCTAAAAGACAGGCAGTGAAAAGGTAAGGTGCTGTAGGAATAGAAACCTTGAAGCAGCTAAATATCTTTCTGATCCTCATCCTGTGGGTAACTGGATGTTACCAGAGTATGCTACGCAGGGCCGATAGGGAAATCATTTCATTCAAGCTCTCCATCTCCATACCAGAGCGTGTCACTCATTTCCTGCTCAAGCATCGCCTCTAGATGCTCAGTGCTCCGTTGCTGTGACTGCAGGGCCAGATACTCGCTGCACTGTACCCTTGGGGTCTGCCAGCAAAGCCCATCTCTCACCTAGAGCAGGATCTTAGGGATGTTTGTAATTTCCCTGTGTCTCGGGGCCCAGCAGTTAGCTGGGGACACCGGGGAACTGCCATCACATGGGGGCGCCGTGGAGGAAGAAAATTGGTATTTGTGATGCGCTCTGTTACCGGGGTAAGAGGACAAAACAGCAGCCTGTGAGGAAAATCAGCGCTGATGTCAGTGCGGAGGATAACAGCCTCCCACTCCATACATTTTAGCTGTGTGTTCCTGGATAGCACAGGTCCCACGGCAGGATTTCCTCTGTGAAAACTCCTTCCACTTGCACAAGCTCCTTCCTCACTGCAAATGGGGCAATTAGATAACCTCTGTCTCTGAGATACAGCCTCTTCGCCTGTGTCTGGCTGGTCTCCCTGCTTTCTGTTCTCTCTGGGCTTGTGCCCTAAGGCCACGTGGCTGAGAAAGAAGAATCAGGAAAACAATAAAAAGAGGAGGCAGGAACTTGCCGGGCTGATCCTGTCTCTAATATAATGGTTTCCTCAGCTCCTGTCCTGCAGCACAAGGAATGGGGGTGAGTAACATACCCCAGGGGAAGCAGGCAGTGAGCAGCAGGAGCAAGGGCATTTGGAGGAGTAGGAAGGGAGCAGCAGCAAACTCCTCTTCCTGCCTGGAATCCTGGGGCTGCACAGCAGGCACAAAGGCTTTGCTAGAGTTTTAAGGGAAAACACTGAACGCTGATGTTTAAGTAAATTCAGGCGCAAGCATAGCTAGAAAAATGGCAGGTGAAGAGCTAATTGCTTAGTAAAAATGATGTTTATTCCTGCTGTGTCCAGAGGAAATTCCCCAAACATGCTAATTGCACTTTTTCAGTTGAGTAGGTTTTAAAAGTAGAACAAGCGAAAAAACCCATCCCAATACACACATATACATATAGAATATCTTTACCCAGCAATTGGCCACTGGGGCCTTCAGAGTGGAAAAGTGACAAAAAGGAGTGCTTGAGGGACCCTGCTTCTGAGGTGTCAGCAGAGATTTTTATCCTCTCCTCATAGCTTGTTTCCTTTGCAGATCATAACAAGCCCTGTCTGGACCCATTTGTGCAAGAGTTGCTTGGCTTTGCCTGGTATGGCTGACTGTGGCACATCACTGCCAGCACTTTGGAGATGAGTTCATGGTAATGATGTACTAAGCCTGATGGAAATAACCCGCTGATTCTGGAAGCACGGATAGACAGGGAGGCAAGTGAGTGGCAACCTGTAGGCAGCACAGGCTTGGGAGTGCCCCAAGCTGCAGCTGAAATGGAGCTGTGTCACAGAATCATTGGCAAAGGTAGTGCCAGGAGAGGTGGGAAGGCTGCTCAGCAGTCCTGCCTGACCTCTTCACCCCTCTTTTTGGAGCAATAACTAATGCTAGGCAGCTCTAGAGACATGTCACTGCTTTTCATTTCTGCACCTGGCTGCACCTTTAGTGTTTTACTCTACAGGTCACGATGCCATCCAAGGCACAGCACTACCCTCAGGCACCTTGTACTCAACAGTGTCTGTTTAAGACATGAAATGCTGCTACCCCATCACTAGGTAGGACTTTCCATCAGTGAATGCAGGTGTCCTGGGGCAGCCTGACGTGGGATAGACAAAAAGGATCTTCCACCAGCCTTGCAGCCAAACCAGCAGCTAGCATTAGACTTCTGCAGATACCCTACACTAGTCCCATATGGCATGGTCTGCTCTGCTTCAGTCCCTGCAAGACACAAGGTAGAAAGCACAGGGAGCCTCTTGGCTTCCCCCACTCTCCTCATTAGCTTTCTGACAGACACTGCTGTGAAAAATAGTGCAAATTTTGGTTTTGGGGGATGGAAGAATATGGTTCCCTGGGAAGTGCTGAGATAGGTACATGGCCTTGTTTTGAAACAACCCCCCGATTACAGTAGGTTTGTATTCCTTGGAAGCAGAAGAATTTTGTTAGTTCCACATAAATATTTCAAATTTCAAGGTAAATAAGAAATAGCCGCAGGCATTCTAATGTTCCCCTTGAAGAGGTTTTAAATGTCTATTAAAAATTAAAGATCTCTTTATTTACATGTTGACCTTGAAGAGAAATATATTTAGGCTCTGTGCCAAGTATCAGGTAAAGGTGAATTTATTTTCCCTTTTTGTTTATATTATTGATCTCTGCGTAAGCAACTGACTTGATTGACAGACTTGATTTTATACTGCATTTGGGAAAACACAGAATAAAAGAATAAAGGAAATAATGATAGAATAGATAATGAAAAAATAAAAGAATAATGGAAAAAAACAGAATAGGGGTTAGGAATTGCTTTTCTGATGATGGCAGCCTCCAAATGGGGTATATGGCTTCTGGTGGGTTCGAGGGGTTTGATGGCATACTGGGAGTTGTGTGAAAAGCAGTGATGAGTAAAAGGCTCTGGTGATATTGCGGCCTTTGCTTGTGCAGGGAACAGAGCAAAACAATTTCCTCACATCAATCATCGTTATTTTCCTTTATTTTCTTTGGTGGGTTCATTGGTTGCTCTCCATAGGTTCTGTACAAAGATTTCCAGTAAGAATGTAGCAGAACAAAAACTTTGCAATTCAGTGTAGAACAATAGGCGCAAGGTTCATATATGCAAGTGTTAAACATACCAGAGACTGAAGAATTATTCTGCTTCCATGAAAGAACAGAAATATTTAACAAATGAAATTTTATGCATAACTTTCAAGGGATTTGGGGAAGCTGGACAAGGTTTTCACTAAAAGGGAGCAATAAAGAATCTGTAACTGTAGTTAGCAGCTGGGTGGATGAGCCCTGGTCTGTCTGAGTAAGAAAGATCCCACCCTTTCTTTGAGAGTCTGCCCTGGGTTATCTTTACTTGAAAAATCAATTTGTATCATCTTATTTGCCAGTGCAATAAAATCTATTTAAGTAGCATTAGCTGTTGTGTTTAATTGAATTACACAGAACAAGGAACAGAAAGATGTTGTCTGTATTGAATTAGGTCTGTCAAAAACAGAAAGCACTTGGCTGACTTAATGTATTCCTTTTACATAATATTTGACCTCTATGTAACTATCTCATAAGAATTTAGGACATTAACATTTTTATTATTCCACAGTTGTCCCAGCAGAGTGCTAGACATTTTGCAGATGGTATAAATGTGGTGTCCTGGAGCACTTAACATCTAAATTGTCAATAGCCAAATTAAAACTGGGGAGTCAAAGTGACTGAGTCTTGAAGATGACCATATGTCTAGTTTATTGTGAATTTATCTGGATAGTCACGTTTGTGTACATGGAAACACACACCTGCACGCACACAAGCACACGTTTATGTCTGTTCTGCTGTCTCAGATATCCAGTGGGAATTTCCAGTGAATGTATGTGAGATAGGACTGGAGCATCACAGAGCCTGGGATCACTGACAGGGTAGCAGTGACAGGCATCACTGGATAAGGACCGGACAATGCAGTGTCCTGCCAGTATGTCACTGAGAGCAATAGTGAGGGCAGGGAAGAAGCAAAACCACATACACCAGGAGGTGCGTAGCTGCTGTGTGTGTACACAGTTCTGTATGAGCTGTAGAAGAGAGCACAGTGAATATCTTCCCTTCTGAAGATAAGGATATTCTCCCTGTTCATGTTCATTTATGCCAAGCAAGTGCGATAAATATTTTACATCCCACGCAAGTTCATCCCACCTGCTTTTGGCAGTGTTCCCTGCAGTGCAACACGTGCCTCTGGGACGCTGCAGAACTGAGCAGTAGTACATGTCCTCAGCAGCACCACTGGGCTGATGCCTGCCTCCGAGACAAACAAGCTGCACAGCCATGCTTATTATCTCACTCTGATTTCATCTGTGGGGAAAAAACAAGCTATGTTTCTTTCTTTTTTTATTTCTTGCTTAGTATACTGAGAAAAGGGGCCTTGGTATATATAGTGCGGAGAATTCTGTTCGGAGAGACATTAAAAACCAGCATGTTGTATAATTATATATATATTGAATGGTACTAAAGTAAAGAGGCTGAAGTAAAACTGAAATTGTATATATTTATCACAAATACAAATATCAACATCTTGTTCATTAAGCTAACAAGAAGCTATCACTAAGTGTTGTAAAGGAAAGCTCAGATACCTTTATAAACAAATATATGTATAGTAGACTGAATAGAATCATAGAATCGTAGAATCATAGAATTGCTTAGTTTGGAAAAGACCTTTAGGAATATCAAGTCCAACTGTTCCACTTAGCACTGCCAAGTTCACCACTAAATCAATGTCCCTGAGAACCACATCTACATCTTTGCCTACATCTCCAGGAGTAGTGACTCCACCACTTCCCTGAGCAGCATGTTCCAGCAATTGACAGCCCTTTCTGGGAAGAAATTTTTCCTAATACTCAATCTAAACCTTCCTTTGTACGACCTCAGGCCATTTCCTCTTGTCTTGGATCTTGCCAAAGAAAAAGCTTTCAGAGCTTCTTTCTGCTCTGACTGTAAAGAAACAGAGATCACCTTTGTTTTGGCACAAGCTTACAGATCTTTGGCCTGATTTTTGTGTTTTCATCTTTTGCTAAGTGGTATTTTTGAAAGCAAACACATTACAGAGGAGCATAACATAAAGCAATGGCTAAATACATTACAAGGATTAATTTAGAAATAAGAGTGGAACAATTGAATACATACCAGGTATTTGTGTAGGTGCCATAGAAATGAGTGCAATGTTTGAACTTTTGTCCCATAGTCTTGGAATATCTTCTGTTGCACATAAAACAGTATTTCACCCACCTTTGGTTAATATGAAGTACTAGAAGTTACTGAGTTTTAGGCACATTAATAAAACTGCCCTGTCTTCTCTCTCCTGCCCCAAAGGCATTTTTAAATGTCATTTGCAGAAAGACTTCAGAAGGTTATTTACTGTGTTCCTTCACCACTGCATATTCCTAAGCTAGAAAGTTCTGCTGCTATAACTCTCTGTCTCTCCAAAATTACTGCTGCAGTCCCAGAGGTGAGAGTGTAAATATCTTGTCTTCTGTGTAGATCCATCAGCAGATGCATTCTGAGCTGATATACAAGAGGGATTTTGCAGCAATATAGTGGAACTTCTCTTGTTGATGAAAATTCCTGGCACCCATGAGGCTGCTCCAGTGCAAAATAAGGCTTGAAAATACAGAGAGACCATGACTACAATTCCAACCTGTAAGCCTTTCAAGACTGCGCGCTACATCTGCAAAAACCTTTGATATAGAGATGCTGAGAGAAAAGGAGCACTTTTTTTATTAGTGAAGATCTGATTTGATCTTCTGTTTTGCAGGTGCAATTTCATATCCCCATTGCATTCCATATGGATTGTGGTTACAGATTTTTGCAGCTAGGTAACCATGTATTTGATTTGTGGACTGCAAGCTGCCTACACTTGCGAGCACATAAAAGCAATGTGCTTGCATTCCTGCTGATTCATTTTTTGATGAATGATAGGTGATGCAGCAAAGCCAGGCTGAAACCAGGTCTCCCTGGAGCTATCTTTTAGTACAGTCCCGATTTGCCTCTGTGCAAAGCAAAGCCCAAGACTTCATCCTTTCACGCCCACCATTCCATAACTAGCTAATACTAACCACATGGGAAGCCTGACTCAGGATATCTGGACCTGGCAATAGCATGGGGTAATTTGAACCATGAAGTGAGCTGGGCCCACTGAAACTGAATGTGTTGTAGTGCAACTAGATGTTAATGAATAAAACTAAATGCAGAATATAGGTCATGCCTCTAGAGCTGTGGTCTGGGAGTCAGCTGAAAAGGAGTAACTGCAGCAGTAATTAGAGTTCCTGGTATCAGAGCATATCAATGTGCACTCCTACTGTGAACATGAGTTATGAAAAACTGTCAGGATCTGTGTGTGAATAAGCAGAAGTAGCAAGTAGAGGTAAGAAGGTGGTAATAGTTGCACAGTCAGTACTGTGGAAACTGATACTGTAATATGACATTTATCATTGGTGCCCACACTTCTTCAGAAAACAATTAAATACTGGGGAGGAAAGAGAAGAGTGACTGAAAGGCAACTGTCAGGGCTGTACAAATCCTTTGCTGTGAGAGACTGCAGAGCACAACTGATTTTCTTTGTAAAAAGGGACAAAGTGGCTTGAGTCCAGAACAAAAGAATTACCATAAGAAGGTACTGCTGTGTAACAGAGGGCTTTTTCCTCCAGTGGGGGAAGTTTTAGAAGAAACCACTCACTGAAGATAGAAGCTTTGCACCTTCAACACAGACTTTCAGCAGTAGAGATGATCAGTTATTAGAACAAACCTCTGTGAGTACAGGAAGCAGCTCCGTATCTTGATGCCTACAGTTCACCAAAATGTGCCTTTATAGAGGGGATACTTTCATTAAATACAGTTACAGAAAAGTAACTGCATGAATCATAATGTCCTATGATACAGAAATCATGCTATTTGATTGAATTATCCCTTTATCCTTAAGTTCTACAAAGATCTGTTGGCAACAAGAATATCTGGATGTGTAACATTTGGTGATGCAGTAGCTGTTAGACAGCTATTAAAGACAGTTCTTAAATAGGCAGATGCCTATTTTAAAGTAAGAAGTCTTTTTCAGATATTAAGATGAGGTCGCCATGCAGAACAGCTTTTCATCAAACTCTCTAATGTGGGGCTTCTTGCATCTACTTCTGAAGTTTCAGGCAATAATCACTGCTAGATGCAGTGTCTGGATTAGATGGCCTGTGGCTCAAAGACATGGTAATTATTGCGTACCAATGACTTTGACATTTATATTTGCTATCCTTTCAAGTGGAAAGTATATGCACTCACTATCATTTCTGTGTCCTCACAGCCATCCAAAAATATGTAGCTATGCTTTTGAATCAGATACCCAAAACACAGCATGTCTCTCACATACCTTCTCTTCACATCTGAGCTCTTTGGTTCCAGAAATGAACTCTAAAAGGTTTCAGATGCAGTCTCCTGGAATTCCCTGACCTTGCTCTGACCCCTGAGGTCTGATTCAAATACTGCTTCCTACAATCATTTCTCACACGATAGAGAAATAATTTCAGAAGGAGGGGAGGCAATATAGTAATTTTAAACTGTTTATTATGATTTCTTCTTAAAGCCAGCTTTAAATAAGCAGTACAATGATGAATTTTTAAAATTAGTTCTAAAATTCATCTTAATTAGATTTTCTTTGCATAAAACCATCCCAAATCCACAACTGATAGACTGAATTCTCATCAATATGATTATGTGCTATTCCTCTCATCAGAGCACTAGGAATTTTCCCAATAAGAGAAACCTTGGTCCATGTGAAGCTGCTGGAATTTTTTGCCACTGACATTGGTGCAGCAGGATATCAGCACTTGTCCCTTGCTCTGCTTGGCCTCAAAATACAGCAGCTTCAAGCGGTCATTGTCTTTGGGCCAGAATAACTCAGAAGTGGAAGAAAGGAGATTCCCTGTTTGTTGGGAGAAGAAGGAAACTTTTCTCTGCAAAGTTGATTTAAGAAAATGGCCATCTGCTTCCAGCTACTCAGAGGTCTGGAATTTAGGAATAGCCCTGCAGGGGATGTATTCCTGGGTAGAGGGCAGGTGAGGAGTTCACTGAAAACATGCATTTGTTTTAGTTCCTTCTGATCTTGATGCATAAATGATGTTTCTTACAGGGAAACGCAAATTCCTTGCCAGCTAGAGCTACTTAATTTGGAATTCACTGGAAATGCTTACTTTGTACCTTTCCAGACATCAAGAGCTAGAAAACACAGTAATAAAGTATTGTTCTTTGATGCATTGTAATCCAAGGCCTTACAAGCTACTGACGTGAAAATAAATGTAAGGCTATAGTAGCAGAAATAACAAAAGTCTGAAGTAATTCTGTTTAGATCCTCACATTCTTTTCATATGAGAACTGAATTAAACATGGAATCAGCTGGGTGGGCTTTCTCACTTAAACAGAGAGCACGTAGTCCATGTTAATTTGTGGAATTCTAGAGTAAACATTCTATTCATCTAGATAGAAAATAGTGTAATTGTATAATTCAAAAACTATGTTAAAAAAGATTTGCTTCCATAGAAGCTGCCTGAAGATCATTCAAACCTCATGGTACTGAGTAGTACACAAAATGTGGAAGTTTACTGTAAATCTAGGAGAAATTGGCATTCTGACATGAACTTCAGCTCCAGCTGAATCATCGAATTAAAACACATAACTGACTGCTCATATCTTCAGAAACCCCCAAATCACTATATTACGTTTTCTGATTATTTTTTTTTTCACGTTAGGTAAGAACAAAACTAACAGACTCAACCCAACTAAAAGATCCAAGTAATGTATTATATGTGTACATCTGAAGACCACTGTGGAGAACAGAGCTGCACCAGGGAAAATTTGTAATGCACCTCCAGCGAGGAAGATGAAAGTAATAGTGAATGCATTTACTTTTCTTATTTCCTTGGGCCACTGTGGATTTTTGTCTGACAGGATTAAAGGGTTCAGGGGCTCATGACAGGATTTTCCTCCCAGCTGGCAGCAGTGTGGAGGCTGCCACGCAAACTCCACAATTGCATTTGGCCCCAGGAAGCTGGCCGTGCGCTAGGGAGGTTATATCTCCCCAAATTTGCCACTTTCTCCCTGGTTTGCTTTTAACTTATTGCCCAAAGACTTGTATGACCATAAGGAAGAAAACAGGGACAAGGAGAGGGGAGGATGAAATCACCTCCTTTGACAGCAATGTTCATTTTTATTGGTTCCAAGCGCACACAGAAATACGAGTAGCACTTCCAATAGGCAAAACTTGGAAAGAGAATTTAGGACTAGTTGAGACTGTTTCCAAGTTATGCTTCTTTCGGAACTGAAAACTCAACAGTACCAATAATACCTTTATCAATGGATTGCAGACTTTGAGACTTACGCTTGGCTTACTGAAAAAGAAATTCAGTCTCCCTTGCTGTTTGCAATTCTGACCCCTCTTGTAGATATCTTGTAGATATACTCGACCTCTCTTGTAGATATCAAAATTCTGAGGAAGTCCACCTGCATGTTCTGCCACATAAAGTACAATTAACAGTACTTGAAAACAGTACATGTAAAGAAATAGGTTGTGGTAATCACATGGGCAGTGCTGTATGTGATTCCTCTCCCATCTTGGTCATGAATGATAATTCATGGCACGCCATTCTATCACCTCTGAACCTCCTGTTAAAAATGCATTACTGGAATAGCTTTTTCCACCCTACCTCATCACTGCCATAGACAAAACCCCGGCCCTTGCTGAATGCCACCAACCAGGCTTCTCCTCTCATCATCCTTTTGAGGTGCTTAATGCCTATGTCACAATCACCTTTTGCTGTTGACTGCAGAGAATGCCAAGAGGCGGCAGTTGCCGATAGCCTGACTTGTCCGTCACCCTCTAGAACTGAGACATCACAGAAGTTGCAATGTCTCAGTTATGCAGCAGGCTGAATGTCATGTCCCTCCTTATCTCCTCATTCCTGCAGTCTCCTGTTCCTTGTCTTCCTTCTCCACTGCATAGCCCTTTGTCCTTTGAAACGCCCTCTTCGTACCAATTTTTCCTTTCCCCCCTGTTTCATCTCTTCTTTGAATCTATGCTTTGGTTTCTTACCGGGTGAAGTAGTGTTTCAACATGTGGTATGCCTCACTCGGACTTCTCTCTCCATTATCTCCCTCCATATCTCTATGGTGTGGTGTTCAGTTTTCTTCATCCTCACTTCTAATGATTGTCTCTTTCAGCTTTCTCCTAGTTTCCTATGTTTGTTACCATAACCACTGATACTGTCCTATCACCTTATTCCCAGAGCTGGCAGTCCTCTTGCAAACAGATTTGTGTCCCTTTAGGCTCCCTGTACTGTCTTTTGCTGCTTTTGTCCGCATACTGTTATCTATCCAGCTTCGGTATTTGATTGTCATACTTTGCATGCTATGCCTCTCAGCAAGCTTTTTCGGTGTTTCATAAAGGATGAATAATATGCAGTTCACTTAAGGATTCTCCTGCTCAGTGACACACATAGTACATTGTTACTACCATTATCTCACAGATCTTTCCAAAGACTTTGGCTCTGGTTTTCATGTTTTTTCCTGTCTTCATCCATGGATCTCAGTCTTCAGACTTGCCAAACCTTTGCAAACCAGCACTCTGATCCAAAGAAAAAGCTATGTCTCTCCTAGGAAGGGTAGCAAACCTCCATAAAATGGGGAAACATCAGATACTAACTGTAAAGTATTCAAAACTGCTTCATATATGCTAGAATATATGTTCAGAGCCCTGATTTATTGTTTACCCTCTACATAACAGAGTCTATGCACTGATACATAAAGACCAATATGGAATTAAAAATAAATGCTCCATTGGGGGACCTTAATAAATTGTAAAAAATGGTTAATTAAACCCTACCTCTCCCAGTTTATTTCAGATAGATGCAAAATACTGGAATTTCTTGGACAACAAATAGGAATTGTATTATGCCTATCAGGGGAGAAGGCATCGATTCTGTCACTGTAGGAGAATTTACTGCCCATGGTGCCTCTTTGCCATTAGAATAGGTTGTTCATAGACTAAGCAGCTCGCCATGGACATTTAAGAAAATTTAGATGTCCTCCTTGGGCTCTAATTACCCAGAAGCTTAACCCCTTGAGGCGCTTACTACATTGTATTTCCACTGAAGTCAATAAATGTCGGATAATTCAATACCTTGTAAAACATACCCTGTTAAGTCATTTGTTGTATGCTACTATTCTGATGTTTAAAAAGCTAATTTTAACAGCCATTGTTCTTCTTATCCCTGTTGCTAATCCTATACTTAACAAGGAACACCTCTCTTTGTGGGACTTACCTGTATTTTCTGTTTCCAACTAAACAAAGGTACACTTTACATGTAAGGTGTTTTTTAGCTAACAGCGCAGGTTTTCTCAGGCTCTGTTGGTGTCTGTCTTACCAGACCTCTCCTTTCTGCCTTGAAGGGCAATGTGAATCAGATCTGCTGGATAGAGCTCCATACAAAGCAGTTTGGCGGAGGCACACTCACTTTCTGGTGTGGACCAGATGTGTAGCAAGATGTGTAGCAACATGTTGGTGACAGCGCATGGACAAGCAGCATTGCATGGGTAGGAATGTAAGGCTAGCAAAGTTCATCCTGGGTCACCAAATCCAGTTCCTTCCTGTTGCCAACAACCAAATCCTAAAATGATCAAAATTCAGCTTAAAAGTTGTTATCTTTTCCTCTGTTTCTAACAGAGGACTGTTTCAGAACCTCTTGTGACTGAAAGAATAAAGTATTTCCAAGTTCACACTTTTATTTTTTGTAAATGCCACTATTGACCTTGAAGTACTTGTCCATCTCTGTGTGCTCTCCCCCCTGATATATTTATAGAATGCTATCATTTTTCAACTTTGCTGATTTTGTAGGTGGAAGCAGGTATGTACTTACATGGCGTCCCTCCACTGGAATAGGCTATATATTCCCTGTGTCAGAACTGATATCCCCAAAACACGCATGACCAGAACCATGAAGTTCCAGGTGAGGTCTGTGGAGATTTCCATAAAGCCTTTAAACTTCCCTTTTAGTCTTTCCTACAGCTTAGGGTTGTATTTGCTTTATTCAGAGCTGTACCATAGACATAATTTTAGTTATCCTATGATTGAATAATCAATACTCTTCTTTTGCTATTATTTCCAGCTGATGAGTCTCCATCTTCTACTTGAAATTCCTGTTATTTGTCACTATGATTGTGATCTTGGACTTCCCAGTATTTATGTTTTTTCTCATGGCCACTACTATAGTCCTAAATATCTAGCTTGATAAGCATGGCATTTTGACTCTCCCCTTGATGGACAGTGCATCCAGCATATCTAGCACTCCCCTAATTTTTGACCAGGGTCATAAGTGAACACAATTTGTCTCAAGGGCTGATCTTCTAACAGCTCCATTCATTACCTCCACTGAACCCAGTAGTTCAGTTTGCCACAACACCTTCAGCCAAACGATTCCTCCCTGATTAACACTTCTTCAATGACTCCCCATCTTTCCCAGCCTAATGAACCATATTGTGGTTGGCAAGATGGAGCTGGTCCCCAGTAAATGAGAGTTACATATTACCCTCATGTAAAAATATCAACACTTCTGGTGTACAAAGGCAGCAGTCCGAACTGGAGTGGATCTATCTGCCTTTGGTGCCTTGTTGTGTTTGTCACTTTCCTTTGTTTTAATATACTGTTCCTTTCAGTATTTGATCCAAGTGTCACATGCCACTGAAATCAGGCAGTTGACTCTAGTATTTTAAAATAAGAGTTGATAATTTAAACTGACCTGAACCTGCTGTTTAAGGTGCCAGTTCTCATAGAATTTGAGTGCAAGGGCCATCCTCTCCCATGACATGCCTGCTTTGCTAAGCTTTTTACTCCTGTCTCAGTTATGCTTACTTCCATTTCTATATTCATAATCCAATAGGCATTGATACCTTCAGCTGAGTGTTGAAAGTCCTCCACATAGTAACCTACATCCAACCTGGAGCATGCTTCAATCATAGAGACTCCTCCTGAATTCTTTCTTCATCTTCCTTTTTTGTGCATTTGACAGAGGAACTGCTCTTTAAAATAGTTTCCATTTTCCTTTTGCTTTCTCACTTGTGTCTTTTCTCACCTTAGTGCTACACTCATTGACCTGCAAGAACAGGCTTAATTTAAACTGAATAAGTTTGGGCTCACTTTCTCTAAAACAACCTAAACTGACCAAAGAGCCCAGAAGCTCTCCCCATCATGTCCTTATCCCTTATTAGTGCTACATCCCAAGCAAACTCAGCTTCTTGGCGCCTAATTCACCCTTGCCAGAAGGACAACACATGACTTCTGCTTAATTTAAATTCCACTTAAAAAGTTTATCTTTCAATTCAATGCTTAAGTGGTACTAAAGTGGTGCATAGACTAACCTCTAGCTTAGATTTATCGCCACATACAAACAGCAAATCTACCATTATTATGGGAGTGACTGAAGAAGATGGTGCTTCACTTTAACATCATAACAAAAGGAGTAATGACAGGGTTCTGTTTTTCTTGTATGAATGGTCAGCCATGTTGAGCTGAATACTGTAGTTCTAATGGCCAGCTCAGAGAAATGGCTGGGGCCATTTTTTTCTACAAATGGGAATATAGTCATAATTACTTTTCTATGGCCATTAAGTCAGGTTTTGGACTGTAAAAGATTCAAATCATGGACTTCAGGTTGTGTGGCAAAAGAGACATTTCTACAGTGAGAAGGAAATGATTTCACCATAGATGGAAGTCTCTTTTTAACTCCACTCTGCAGCTGTTCAGCAGCCAACCAAATTGTCACACACTGTAAAGGAAAGTTAGATCTTGAACACACATATTAAAACACACATATGTTGAGTGAGATTTTTAATTTGGTTTAGTTTGGGGTTGGTTTTTGATTCGTCTTGCTGTTTGGTTGGTTGGTTTGGGGTTTAGGGTTATTTTAATTACCTGTCTATGACGTTCGGAAACTTTATTTGAAGTCCTGGAAGGACTGAAGGAGATCAGAGAATAAGAAACTGACACAAACTGGGAAATTACTCAAGCATTTAAATGAGATTTAACACAAAGTTTTGCTGGAGATTCCTGTTGGTTCCTACTGTTTTCCAATGCACTTTGTGCATCACCAGTCACAATAGAAAATGCAATTAAATAAAAAATACCAATACAGAGCAGCAATGATCTGAGCATTGCATCTTTCCTACCAGAAGGCAGAGTTGCTTTGCATTAAGGGCAATGTAGTTTTTCTGTATGTTTATTAATGCTTTGGCTTTCAGGAAATAACACTTTAGAGGTTTAACCAGCGTAGGCATTCACAGCACAAATACCACCTTAGGTGTAAGTAATTGAACTGTTTTGCCTTTTTTCCAGCATTATCTTTAATGTAAGTTGTTAGGGGGAAATATGCCATGCCAGAAGCAGCAGCCCAGTAGAAGTGAGGCTGCTGCAGCTTCATGTTCCAGGTCCAATGAAGGAAATGTATTCCTAGTGAGCACACTCAGAGAGAGTAGACATTCGCATCACATGTATGTGTATATACAGGTTAAGATGAGGGTTATGGCTATGGTTAGGGTTGAGGTTAGGGTTAGGATTAGGATCAGGCTTAGGTGATATGGTGTATATACACATGGCCAAAAAAATCCCCGAGTCTTGAAGTCTCTAGGTACATTGCAGAGGTCTGTGCTTTTGTAAACGCCGGTAGCCACCGAGGTCCAGAGGACAGTGATCTTCCTCGGGATTTAAATAGGCGACTTCGGGAAAGTCTTTGTGGAGAGATGAGCGCGAGTGGCTGATCTGGGAGCCACCCGGGAGCGGGGGGCCACGCCTGACGGCCTGCAGACGAACCGGCAGCCGGTGTCGCAGGCTGGAGGGTCCCAACCTGCAAACCCCTGGCAGACGGCTGGCATCGAGTTCCCGTCCCCGCGTCCCGAACAGCGCCCGCTCCCGTTCTCTGCCGCAGGGTCGCGCAACGGTGCGCTCGCCCCCGGGATGCGCCAGTGGAACCTCACAGAGCCACGGAGCTGCTGTGTCCAGCCCAGACCCCGCGTGGCAGCCGGGGAGGGTTCCGACGCGGCAGAGCCGCCTTCCATTTTCACAGGGGAGGCAATGCCCATCGCCCCTCCAGGGGTGCATTTGGGACCGATGCGGGCGAGCGGCGAGACAAGAGACGTTCTGGTTGAAGGCACCATCCAGGTGGTTGCGGAAGACGGGGTCTAGAGTGATCAATAGCTGTGAGTGCGGCATAACGATGAGAATTGGCCAGATTCGCCTCCCGCGGGGAGCTCAGGCTCCCGCCCGGATTTCAGCGCGTTTGGGGCTTTCGCGGCGAAGTTTCGAAGCTTTTCCCGGCCGTCCCTCGCCCAGACACGTCCCTGCGATGGCGCTGCCGGACTTGCCCTGCCCTGGGAGAGCATTTGCCAGCCAAAGTGACCGGATCCCCTATTTCGGGAGAGGCCGGAGCATCGGTGCGCAGGCAGGGAGGGAGGAGGGGAGGGAGCGGAGCGGGCAGCCCGCCTCGGGGGCCGAAACCGGTGATTGCTTTGCTGCTCCGCACTCGCTGAGCTGCCTCAGCGTAGGGGGATCCCCTCTCCCTTCCCTTGCTCCTGCACCCCGGCGCCCCGAGAGGCAGCAGGGAGCCCAGGGAACGGCGGGGGGACACATCCCTTTTGGCAGTGGCATCTCCCAGGGCTCACCCTCCGGCTTCGGGCGAGGCTGGTGACGGTCCTGCCAGGATGGGCAAATGCTGCTCCAAGTGTTTTCACCGCGCTCGGTGCAAGGACGAGACGGTACTTTCGCCTCTTTTTATCCCCTAGGGGAAGGGTTAATGAGCCGAGACCCAGATGCTGCTGCTTCTAGCTAACGTCGGTGCTGTGAGCGCATCCCGGGGTGGCGGAGAGGGGAGCGATGCTCGTCTTATTTACAATGTGCTGAACCCTGCTTCACTAGGGACAAGTCTAATGCCGCTTTCACTAGCACTGCAGTGCCTTACATAATTGTCTCCTGCAGTCTGAATGAAAGGGTTGGATTTTTGTGAAATAAGAAGGAACCCCTGGCATCTTCTGTAGTAACAGTCGGCTTGCTGGTATGCTATGCTTTTCATGCATTTTTAATAACCACATGGAGTACAAGTTACAAAGGAAACTTGCACAGAGTTTTAAAGTTTGAAGAGAGATTACTCAACCTCTAGGTGTCCTAAGGTTTTACCTCTGTAATGATCCTCCTTTCTGACCGAGGATTGATCCTCCATTTTAGAAGTGAAACTGGGCAAAACTACATATTTCCTTATGTCAGAATGAATCTAAAGCAAATTCCCAGGCGTCAGAATGGGTTGTGTAACAAACGTCAGTGCAGAGGTAAGTACATAGCTACAGGTAGCAGAAGAATAGTATGTGTCAAAGAAGTTGTGGGACATGTCTAACACATGGCTTTTCATGCTATTCTGGAAATGTGCCTGGCTTCTAAGCTTGTACAGAAGAGGGAGAGAATGAACATATGCATTTAATTTGCTTAATAGAAAACATCTTGGCAGAAACACATGCTTGTGCAGTATATTATGTTAGTCTGGCTTTTTAAAGTGTTCATATACTTTGTCTAATGAAAAGCTGATTATATCTCCAATTACCTAGTAACATGTTCAAATGCAGCTTGAAATACAATGCTAACCAGATTAAGGAAAAATATATGGCTTAATATAAAACTTGTCAAAGTACAGTCCCAGGGGATATCTAGGTGCTTCTAAACTTTAACCTAAAGAGTACGATAAGGTAGAATTATCTAAATAACCAGAACCATTGAAACAGCAATCTTAAAACACCTCTTTTGTAAAGGAACACTGTAGATCATTTTGACCATCAGCTGCAGTGTGAGTCAGTTATTGCTTCTACAATTATTGCCTGAAATATTTATAGGCACAGGAGAATTCCCAATGTATATGTTTCTTTTTCCAATGATAGCATTAAGTCCTTTCCTCAGAGAACTCTGAATAAAGCACAACAGTGACTAAGCACCACTTGCAGGTCAGTCTTTGTTCTTTAATATTTGGAAAGCACTGGATACAGAAAAGCTAGTCTGAAGGAGAGGTTTGAATAACAAATGCCTCAGAGCACCTGTGCCCAGTGCATATTATGAAGAATTGAGAAGTGTTCATGGAGATACTGTACATATATTTGGACTCAGAATATAAGCAAGAATGTAAGTTGGCTGGGACAAGAGACATGTTTTGGGGCAGTAACTCCAAACTCCCCATATTTATTTCCTAGCTGCAGTTGAATTCTCATGAGGGTCCTATGAGGTCCAATGATGTTCTTCACCTGGTTTGATCCAGTTATGAAGTAGATCTACTATTACTTACCTATTGTTAAAAAGTACCCAGAGGTTTAATTAATCAGCATTTCTAATGAATTAGTATCTCTCAGGTAGTTTGCAATTCTCAGAGGAGATATGCTCTAAGGCAGACCTCAACTCTGCCTCCCCATCCCACAATTATTCCTGGTCGCGAGTAAAATCTTGACCTGTATCCAGGTCAATGTCTCCTCAAGGATATATAACTGTTGACTGAAGCTCCCTGCAACTAAAGCAGAGCCTTGCACAGAATCATAGAGTACTTTGGGTCAGAAGGGACCTTCAGAGATCATTTAGTCCAACCCCACTGCAATGAGCAGGACATCTTCAACTGGGTCAGGTTGCTCAGAGCTCTGTTCAGGCTCTTTCCCCAAGCCTTCATGACTACTTCCCTTCTTCATCTGTTTGGACAGCACCAGTATCTTGTCCATCCTCAGAATTGTATCAAGGCATCTTTTACCAAGTTATTTTTCCAGATCCTCACACACAGTTATATGTAAATCCTGCCTACCTTTTCTGAATGACATCACCCAGTTTTGACCACTGTTATTTAACTGGATGAATTCCTTCTTTCTTCCTACCTCTCTGCCTGCCTGCCTGCCAGTGTTTCTGGAGCTCCTTGGATGTTGCACCCATATAAGTCATACCTCAGTCTATCCTCAGGGAGTTTTCAGTTGAATGGAGAATACAGAAGTGCCATTTTCTGTGTCTGTTTCACTTGCTAAAATGCAGTCAATCATTGAGCCTTTCAAGGGAGAAATATTGGGGGGTCTGTATGTTATAAAGCTGATGACAGGAAGAAGAGCTGCTACTGTGTCTTCTATTCAACTGAGCATTAGGTTAAGCAGGGAGGGAGCATATCATCCTACTTGGTCTATTTTTCTTTCTGTCTGAGGAGATGGGACATATTCCAGACACAAGACTTAACCATTTTGTTGTGGAGTACAGGTATGAGGAAGAAGATTTCCTTCATCTCCATCATGATCTTAATTTTATTTTATGAAAATTAGTTCAGCATTAGAGTCATTTCTGGGGATACAGCCAATGGCAAACCCTTTTCATCAGTTTTCCAAGCAATAATGAAATCCATCATTCATTAAAAGTACCTGAAAAATAAATGCAACATTTTAATTTATACAAACCCCACTGTTTTGGTTTCAAGTTCTGGCCAGAAAAAAATTAATCCCAAGTAACACTGAAGCATTCTTTTTTTCTCCCTTGCCACTGAACTGCCAAACTGCAATGCTGGATATTTGCACAATCACTTTACAGTGATTTTCTTTGCAGCCTTTTCACACACTGGAAATGTCTTGTTTTCACTAGTATGGTTGTTGAGCCTTTTAAACCTAGGCTGGATTTAGCCCTTAGTTGCTCACCCTCAGTGGCTCAGCTCCAACTGGTAGCCAGGTAAAGGACACCTGCAAAGCTCCTTTGCTATGCTGAGCGTGTTTGACACAAAACTCTCGGGAGGGCAGCAAAGGATCCTGCTTACATTGTCTTCTCTCTCAAATACTTTGTTGAGATAAATACTAATGAAGTTTGATTAATTCAATGGGATAGCCCATTAATTAGGTTTCTTACACATTTGTTTGGGGGGATTTTTCTTTACGTGCTTGTGAATTTTCTAATTGCTTTGATGCTTTGACTTTGGACCTATATGAATCTCAGTACTGGACCTAATAGCTTTACATTCTCACATCAGATCAGTTTTGCTCCACTGTAACATCTGATTTCCTAAGCACCGGTATTCCCTGCTCCCAGCTGCACTGACAGTGAAGTGCTGGTTATCTGGAAAGCCACATCGGTGATAACAAGGAGGGCTTTCTCATTTTGTATTAATGTCATGTTCACACTGGATGCAGGCACACGTGCAGTCCAAACCTATCATGTTATGCTGACAACACAGGTTATAGCAACAGAAAATGTTTGGGATTTGCAACTTAACTGCACATCCAGGAGACTATGAGGCTGATTAGTCAAAACTTCCCTTTGCCTCTCTTGCAGAAGATGAAGTTAAGGACTCATGTGCTGTTGCTCTCTAAAAGAACCCTCTGAGAAAGATGCACTACTTGAGACCTCGGCACTGAGGGTAGCCCCTGCACATCTGACCAAAGAGCAGTCAGAATGGTCTAACCAAAATAGTACACAATGCAAGAAGTATTGGCAAGGGAGGCAAATGACAGCCAAGGCACCTGAGCTGTGTTAACATGGGCTCCTCAAGATAGCCCTAGAGGCTGCTCTGGAAACCATGGCTTCAGGGTGGTGGGAGGCAGCCAAGTATCTGCTGGCCTTGTGGAGTGGTGTCCGTACTGGAGCTTAAGTTATGGGATAGCGTTTTTAAGCTGGCACCATGGCAACTCTCCACTCTTTTGGAGAGGGTCTCACCAACAAGTATGTGTCCTGAAGGATAGGACAAAACCTAGATAAAACATAATGTAAAAGAAAGGAGTCTGTAATATTTTTTATGGGGGATCAAAATTTTAACTGTTTTTTATAAGTATGTATTTTTTTTACTTGCTTTTAATTTTCTTCATGTAAATAAAATAGTTAACAATCCCACTAAGTTTTGCCCATCTGTAGGTGCTGGCAATGATCTGTACAGAGCTTTAAAAGGCTTTGGCTTCAAACAGTGGAAGCTGGTAACCTGAGTGAGTGCTTCCCATTTGCAAGTCCCATATCCAGTATAGCCCTGCACACACGCCTTCAAGGGCACCAGTCCTGACAATCTGTCAGGAACACTTCTTAAAATGACTCCAGTGACTTTAGCAGGCGGCATGGGCAGATGCAGCAGTATTCTCCAAAAGTGGAAACTTTACCTCTGCAAGACTGCTGGCTGGGGAGTCTGAGGGAAGGGCTATGTTTTTTTAACATTCCAGGCAATATTTATCCAGGCATTTTTGGTTTTTTCACAGCTTTTTTACTAATTAAATAACCCCAAGCAAAGAACACACTCCATTTTATTCTGAGCCTAATGCAATTGGTCAGGACTGGGGACTCTACAGTCCTGGCACACAGTTCCCTGTACATTACTCAGCAGCGTACAGAGCTGGCTGTTTGGAGGTGCCCAGCCTTGTGTGCCTGGCTTCTTCCCATAACTGCATAAGAAAGATGCGCACATCACTTGGGTGTCCTCAGGCACCCAAGGCTCTCGAATCGGCTCAGTTACTCTGTTTACAGCAAAACTTTCCAGAAAGTGTTCCCATGGATCCGGTAGAATCATCTCAAAAGGGCAATGTGTAAAGGATTGAATCAAATTCCAGCTTCCAATAAAGCTGCTGTGCGATTTCTCTTTCAGAGTTAAAAATTAGATGCAGGAAAAATAAACAGAAACATTAAGCTCCGAAATCTCTTTTTTTCCACTTTCAGTTTGGTAAGAGAGAACTAATTTGCCATTCTATTTGCTATGTATCCTGCTGCTGAGCTAATCTTTTCTGTGCCCTAGATTTTTATTAACCTTGGTTGCTTATTATGGAAAGACTTACTTTCTAGGACTCCTTTAAATTCCGTGTGGTACTACTCGGCCTTTTCTCTTGAATATATTTTTTTCTGTAGTGTTCTTTAAAGATTCTTGGCCCTTTCTAACCTGGGATGTATTCATAGTAGCCTGCTCTAGTTTTCGTAATCATTAGTGATCTTCCCAGCAGGACATGTTCCTTTGCCTTCTCCTAATGTGATGCAGGTACATTCAAATTTAAAATGCCCTTATGTTTGAACCCTTATGTTGGAATTTATTGTACTAAGTCAAACTCCAGTAAATTTTCCTGAGGCTTTTCTTTGTCAGTTTGCACAGCACTCATGTGATATTTGCTGTCAAAGTCCGTGCATTTTCGTAATAACGCCTTAGCACTGTTAATGTAAATATGCTTTACTTTTCCGTTGGCCAGGTCTTTTGTTTTAATTCCTTAAGTATTCAGATTTCTTTCGAAACAGCCTGCGGAAAGAAGCTCCTGTTCTTTACAGACAATGAAATATAAGAAATAAATGTGGAAATAGGCACGAACATCAGGCTATTGGCGGTGTCTCTATGGGTATGCCCACCACACCTAGAATGGTATAAGTGCAGTAATCTGCTTTGCAAATTTGACTGTGGGAGCATATTACTATGCTTAGACATGGTTAAATGTGGGCATAAATAAAGTGGTTTAACAAAACTAATAAAAACACTTGTACATGCAGTCCAGCAGTAACTGGTACACAGATTGAACGCAAACGTCTTTTAAGAAATGTAGGAGCAAATAGAGTATTCTGTGCTGTCTTCTGCATGAGTGTGTGTACACATATTCATAGAGATACAAGGTATTTGTAGCCAGTGAGCTGTGGTTCCTAAGCTTGATTTAAAAACTGAATGAGTTCATTATAATCCCCTTACCACCACCCCCAAAAAATAAAATATGAGGAATCAATCTAATCTTATTTACTACATGAACATGTGAAAGTGCTTATCTGGGATAAATCTGGGGACTACATATTTCTCTCTCTTTTTCCTTAAACAGAATGAAAATGCCCTTGTGAAAATAAAGGAGTTAGGAGTCGAGCTTGAGAAGATCAGGGATGAAGTTGGTAAGTAGTACAAGCAAAATAACAACAAAGTGATTTTCTCACTTTAAACAAAAGTAGTTATTCCCTGTGACCTGATCCTGGGGAGCCTGCATACATGTGACAAAGTGTATTCTGAAGCCCAGAGGCAAGGGGGCTTGTGGCTTTGCAGGGAACTGTGATTTTACTTTTTTGTAGAGATGGGTCCATCACCGCATACACTGGAGCTCGTTGTGCATCACTTTTACTAGACAAACTGTTCTTCATAGGTCCATAGCTTCTGTTCTCAAACTACATACCACAACCACCAAGGAGAAAGCATGCTGTGATGAGAAGTGGGAACCTAGGATCATTGTGGTGCGCAGTGACTGGGAATGCATCACTTCGTTATATTTTGCAGTTCAGCTACAAACTGTAGGACACCACGCTCAGAACTTTCTTATTAATATCTCTAAGGTCTTTTCCTGGTTCAAACACAGCAAAAGCAACATGTCTCATACAGTCTGTGTATTCCCTGTGTATTTGCATGCACCGCTTTTCCTGTTTGATTTCTGATCTAGACAGGAGAGACAGGCAGGGTGTGAAGACATTGAGAGAAGAATATGTGCTTTTGTACTGGCTTGAGCCAACAGGCTGAATTCTTTTGGGCTTAGATCTCCCCAAACAGGTGTGACATTGGGTTCATCAGCCACAGGGCAAACAGAGATGAAGAAGGGCACCTGAAGGAAGGAGGACCACTGGGGCAGGAGGCACCCTAAGTATCAAAAGGTGTTGAAACCAGTGATGACTGGAGCTGTGAACACTGGGAACCTCTTACCTTTTCCTGAATGTGAGAGCCCAGTTGCTGGATTACACACTGGGACATGTAATGGGAGGGTAACTCCGTTGGCAAAGGGGAGGCAGCTGAGTTACCCCTGTGAGGTGGGCAGAGCTGCAAATCCTCCCTGTGCTTCATCTTCACCTTGCCTATGACAGCCCACTGCAGAAAAGCTGATGCCCAACAGCTTGTGCTTCCTGCTGTGACCCTCTGAATTTTCTTGGCTGATCGTAGCTTCATAGAGAGCTTTATTGTCCCCACAGCAAAAAGGTGCTGCAGCAATAGCAAAACAGCATTTCCAGCTATTCCCTGATGCCTGCCTTCATCCATCCTCTGCACCTCCACAGTTCCCACAGTGGAGCTGTTGCCACTGGTGCATTCTTTAGGCAGGGCACATCTGAAGCTCCCCATTGAGCACCCTACCTCTTTCTAACAGTCTGGGTTTTCTCAGTTTGTACTGCTGAAGTGAATACAAATCACTAGTGGTTTTGCTGGAGACCTTTGTCAGGTCACTTAACTGCCTGTTAAGGAGTCACAGGGCACTAATGCAATGTCTGCTCTTGTCATTGCTCTTGTGCATACAGCAACAGATAACTCCTCTGCACGAAACTGAGAACTGATGGAGTACATGGGGGTGGTTTTGGTAAGAACCCCAAATACTCCAGAAAAGCAGTGTGAGGTCTCATCTGAGCCATACTGCTTCAGGAGGGATATTAACCATAGATGCGTATGTGCTTTCTTTCTCAGAGGGGAAAGATGGTGTGAGATAGTCTTTTCCTCAGTGGTCCTTTGGGCACGTGTATTGGTGAGGAGCCATCATAGGCCACTTCTTCCTGAGCAAGCCACCACACTGTAAGACAATGAGATTCTGAGCAGAAGCTGTTTAGGAGTGACAGGGGTGGCTGGTGATCTGTCCTGCTTGTTGAAGATGACCTCTCAATACAACCCTGAGCTGCAGCATGCTCAGTAGGAATGGACAAAAAAATGAACACACAGAGGGTATTGTACTCCAGCAGGGTGTGAAAACATCAATCAACAGTACAAATCCTGGTAGTATGCATACATACAAAAGGTGAATGTTCATGGGGTTTAGTGTAAGTCAGTAATTGTTGGACAGTTTCTTTTCCTTTGGATGAAAACTCTAAGATTTCATTTTGTGAAACAGCCAGTGTTTCAAATCTGTGGACAAACAAGGTGAGATGCCAAGTGTCATGTGCATAAGAGCAGTTCTCATCAGTGAGGTCTTTGCTGTCACTAAAGCAGTGCAAGCTGGGGCTGTGGGTGCTATTGGGGACTTGCAGCCCATCTGTGCTACAGGAGAGTTATTTTGGTCTCACTATCTGATGAATCTGTATGTTGTAGACTATTGTATATCTTCTACCAAGCTTTATTCAAATAAAGAATGAAACATTTATTTGACAACAGCCAACATAGGTGACTCTATGAAGAAGTGTAGGGAAAACCTACACAGCATGTTTTGACTGCAGCCAAGTTGTAGTTCTGACTTGTCTCAGTCACCTTGACAAGTAGTCTTTCATTTATTTCAAAACAAACAGTCCAGTTAAACAGCATGGGTGTTGGTCTGAAATTCCTGATTTCTTATGTGTAATTTCACTGATTCAAATGGATGAATCAGTAAAACAAGGCTGGACTAGCCAGGGTTGATGTAGATAGCGTGTAAAACAGTTAGTTTTTTAGCCCCAATTCAGAATTATTGTTTAGGTGCTGAATGTGCCCAGTTTGGAAAGCACACAGTCTTTATCAGCTTGAACAGAACTAAAGGATTCTGCTATACAAAGCAATGAAACTGAGAGATACAATCCACCGTTCAGAAAAGTCAGAATATATTTTTAATGAAATCTCTTTTGGTAAATAAAACCACTACTTAAGCAATCGCAGTGATGGAGCCTGTGTAAAAAAGCCTAGGGAGACCTGCATCTTCTGGAGGCAGGCGAAACATTTAGATTTGGAGAACACTATCCACCTTTACTTCCAGCACTGCTGTGAAGTATCGCCCTTCATCTGAAACCAGCGTGCAGTGAAACAGGAAAATGATTCTTCCTTCCCAGCCCTGAGGACGAACGTGGCCTCTATAAATGCTGAGGGACTTGTTATTTCATGCAGTAAGATTTGCTCTTGTATTTTGCTAGAAATACCAAGGCTCAGAAAACATGACAAGCAATTGCTCCATTCTCAAGACATCCGTCTTTATAAATTATAAATACAAGCACTTTTCAGCTGCAGCATTCAACACTGAGACTTCTGGAATAAAGAGGTTTTGAACACCAGCTGTTTCCCTTCAAACTAATGGAAATTAAATGTCAGAATTACCTGCTCCTTTGCTTCCAGAAAATTGACATGTGAAGTGAGTTGAGAGGAGGGATGGAGATGTATAAGAACTTGATGAATGGAAGACCATCAGATGTCACGTCTAAAATTTGTGTTATCTGTGTTCATGGTTTGAAAGCCAAAGCCTGTGCACCACCTTCCCCTGGATATGCTTCCCAGTCAGGACCTTTACCCTGAGTGAGGTGGCTGTGATTTGTCTGTGACTCTGTGGCCAAGGGCCAGGAGGAGGAGCAGAGTCTGCATGGCAAAGAGCCCATTCCTCATGTCAGAAGCAGACAGTCCCTGTGCAAGGGTACATGATACCAGCCTCCCACTTCCCATGACAGCTGCTCCCCGAACACAAAGTGTCAGGGCTGGGGATGCTGGGCTGTGCCTCAGGCTGGGTTTAGAGTAATAGAATATGTTGGAAAAGATCTTTGAGATCATCAAGTCCAACCATTACTTCAGCACTGCCAAGACCACCACTACACCATGTCACTAAGAGCTCAACTATATGGTTTTTGAACACCCCCAGGGACGGCATTTCCACCACTTCCCTGGGAAGCCTGTTCCTGTTTGTATGGTAGAATCAGTCTAGTAGTTATATCTCCTTTTCCATCACCTTCCTAGCATAGCCCTGAAATGGGTTTTGCTGATCTACTGAACACTGTAAAAGCCACTTCGTGCTCTGGCAGCAGGGAAGCAATGTCAGCAGCTCTCATTTAACCCAGCATGCTGTCATCCTGGGAAATGCCATGTTATGTCAGTCATTTCCAGCCTCTAAGCAGCAACTGAAATACCTACAGAGAAAGAAAAAGAAAACTCAAGTGTAACTTGAGAAACAGGTTGAAAACAGCTGATAGCAGTTGTGTTCTGTTTGTCTTGTTCCATGTCAGTAATACATTTATATAACTGGAGGCGATTCAGCCTGGTTCACCAGAACCACCCTCTAAAGCCACAGCTGCTTAAACACTGGCTGTGGCCAGGTAGGCTTTCTCATGCTGAGTCCTGCTCCCCAGCTGGGTAAGAGAGTCACAGGGCTGCATGGGTGTTGCCTTCTGCTACTCCTGTCCCAGTGGGTCCAGGCCCAAAGGTCCATCTCCTGTCTAGGAAAAAATCCAGTCTTTCCTCACCACTTCTCTCCTTGGCCTCATTTGTCTCTGGGAGACTGTGGTAGGGATCACTCCTTCGTGTTGGAGATGTATATTCAGGTATATCTGGTATAGGGCAAACTTCCTGGGCAATGGCTTCATTTTCTGTCTCCAATGGCAATTTTGGGTGCCTGACGAACAAGCTCTGCAGCCCCTCTTTCACTGCTTTCCTCTTCCTTCCATTTTGCACCTGCATCAGGGTTGATTTGTGAATAGTTTTGTGTTTCAGGTTACAGAAAGTCTTTCAGATAGACGTTCTTTTGGTTAGAGCATGTCATTTCACTGCCAGCCCTCCCTGTGTGCTTGGTAATCTCATTAGAGAGGTTGGAGAGAAACAGGGCTCATTTCAGCTCCAATTTAAAGCTTGGGTAAGTGTGAGTTCTACTGAATGCAGAGCATCAAGCACTATCCCTTGTTCTCCAGCTCTGGGATTACTTTGTATGCCAAAGGAAATAAAAAAGCAAGAGAGAGGGTTTAGAGCTCTAATCCAAACTGTCAAGAGACAAGACATTTCAGCTAATGACCATATAAATTGTGCCGTTTCATTTTGGGTATGAGGCAGGTAGGAAAGTTTCCTATGTGCTGCTGGTGAGGTGTTAAGCTCACTTGTTCATGCTCACTTTTAGTCTGTAAGGAGCAGAGAACTTGAAAGAGACAGAGTCCCTCTTAGTGCTCCAGGAAACATCAGGATCAGAACAGGACCCCAGTAGTGGTATCTGTCCGGACATCCTGAGCAAGGCTGGGTATTGGTGTCCAGTAAGTGTGGAAGCAGAGCTCCAAACAGGGTGAAAAATATGGGGGAGGGGATGGTTAGCTTGAGTGCCCGAACTACCTTGCACAGGTGTACCTATGTTGTGGTTTAAGGCTTAAACCACAACATCCTAACATGAGCTGTGGTCACAGCGGTGGCTACCCTGAAAAAAATAAGCACAATCTGATACCATAGTAGAAAAAGACAGCAAAACACAGGGGGGGTTGACTGATACTGAGCAAATACATCGTCATGGGATAAATATGGTTTTGAAACATTCAAAAATTGTCTACCCAGGCAGACACCTGCTTCCAGTCCACTGATTTACAATGCCATACAGGTCTGTGCATGCCAAAGGAAGGATGAGGGGCTGATATAGATGATATATTCAAAAGGTGATCATTTTTCTAAACCAGCTCTGGGTCTAAATCAATAAAAAGGTCTAGCAGTGCCTTTAAAAACACATCTCTGAGAAGACAGTGTTGTTCTTAATGTTATGGCCATGATGATTTTAATCACGTCTTACTTTTTAGATCTTTGCATCAGCAAACTTGCTCTGTAAATGTAGTCTGGCTGACCTCATCCACCTTGCCTCAGGTCTTCAATATCTGTATTGATTGCAACCATTCTTCAGCAAAGCAAAAGGCTGAGGACGTAGTGTTCATGACACTGCTGTCTAGGGACCCGGGGAACAATACTGGATGGGGAACCAGATGGGAAATAGACTGAATATCCTCAGCTTGATGGAATTGTTGGAGTTGCTTCTGTAACTAGTTGTGGACATGGTTGTGAATTCAGAGACATGGTCACTGCATTAGTTCACAAGAGATAAAATTTCACGTTTTCTGATTGCCTTCAGTGCCAGCCTTTCATTTTCACTGATGCCATGAAGCACACAAGACAGTGGTTTGAATGTAAAAAAAGTTAAGTAAGCATGCATTAATAGATTCAAGAGGTGGAGCTGCTATGAAAAACAGGTTTATGGGGTGAGCAGCTTCTAACAGCTAGAAAATGGGACATATGAGTTACACCTCCTGGACAAATGGTCAATCACACCCCCTGCATAACATGTGCGCAGGATGTGCCTTGAAAGCCTAGCAGCTTCCACCTTCCTGGCACATCACTGGAAGTGGGGGACTTAGTCATGATCATAATTTGAGAGAAAAATCTTGTATCCCAGTTGAAAGGCTTTGTGTCAAGTGATTGTCTCACATGCTGTTTCTTATGTCCAAGGCAAAGTAAAAGCCCCGAAGCCGCCTCGATTTGTGCAACCAAGACTGTGCTGGCCAGGAAGGGACATCCAGTCAGCCTGCCCATCCATGGAGTTCCCTGCTTCTTCTAATTATTATTATTATCCTTCATTTGATCCCAGTTTTGCAATCAAACAAACATGTGTTTGTGTGTGTGTGAGGGAAAGGGACAGAGAAAGAAGCAACAGCCGGAGCTGATTGGTGTTTGAGATTCACAGGAGCCTCAGAGTCAGAGAGAACTGCTCTGCTCAGTGCTGTACAAATAGATCTGACGCCACTGTTTGCTACCACGGACTTCAGAGCCTGATTGTATGGTCTTGTCTCCACAGCTCTCAACACAGCAAAATGGAAGAAACTACAGAGCAAGAAGGAGGAGCTGGAGAGGCGCTTTGAGGAAGAGGTGAAGCAGCTTCACAAGCAGCAGCAGGAGGAGCTGCAGGTGCTGGAGCAGCGGCTGCAGGAGGAGTACAACACCAAGAGGGAGAGCCTGCAGGAGCAGCACAGGCTGCAGCTGGAGCAAGTCAAATTGCAGCATCAGGACCAGGTCAGTCTCTGCCTGTTCCCTTTGAAAAGTAGAATCATAGAATCATAGAATCATAGAATCATAGAGTCATAGAATAGTTAGGGTTGGAAAGGACCTGAAGATCATCCAGTTCCAACCCCCCTGCAAGGACAGCTCACACTAAACCATGTCACCCAAGGCTCTGTCCAACCTGGCCTTGAGTACCGCCAGGGATGGAGCATTCACAGCTTCCCTGGGCAACCTATTCCAGTGCCTCACCAACCTCACAGTAAAGAACTTCTTCCTTATATCCAATCTAAACTTCCCCTGTTTAAGTTTTA
>WYDI02024863.1:0-14488 GCA_009867235.2 Psittacus erithacus | reverse complement strand
AGGTGCTCCAGTCCCCTGATCATCCTCGTGGCCCTCCTCTGGACTTGTTCCAACAGTTCCATGTCCTTTTCATGTTGGGGACACCAGAACTGCACACAATACTCCAAGTGAGGTCTCATGAGAGCAGAGCAGAGTAGAGGGGCAGGATCACCTCTTTCGTCCTGCTGGTCACGCTCTTTTTGGTGCAGCCCAGGATACGGTTGGCTTTCTGGGCTGAGAGCGCACCCAGTAGACTATGCCAGTACTGAGTTCAGCTAACAAAATACATGGAACACTCCAACATGAAGACACAGGTACTGAATTGATGACTGATTCTTCTTTCCACTGCTCAGAGGAAGAGAAGCACCCATCTCAGAACATGCCAAAATGAGCAAGCTCGTTTGAGGGACCAGAGTCACTCTGCTCTGACACTGCTGAGCTGGCACTGGTCCCAGCCAGAATTACTGCAGAGGCACTTAACTCATGAGTTTTTTTTTATAGCCAGAAATAACCATGACATGGGTTAACTGAGTTAATCAAGCCTATAGAGTCAGTTAGTGGCAAAGCTGGAATTAGCATCCAAGAATGCTGCTTCCCAGTAGACTCTGCTATGAAAAACAGCAGACAGGAGGTTACACTGCAAGATTAACAGTCATTTGGGATGTGTATGTGAAACACACAGAAGGCAGAAGAATCCCTGCAGACCATCTGGAACCTATTTATTTGTTTTTCTAGAGAAATAACCTGCCAGTGATGGTGGCAGTGAAAGGAGAATCCTTCACCTTCTGAAGACGTTGGAGTTGAGCAAATCATTCCTATGGGGTGCTGCTCAGCTGAGAAGCAATTAGACTATGTATAAAGACTTAAGCAAGGGCAAGGTAAAGAACATGGCAATACTCATGAGGCTTCAGCACACAGACACCATGTACAAGGACATTGTGCTCTGGGAAAAGAGAAGTGATAGTCCCTATCCCATTAGTAGTCCACTGAGTCATCTAGCCCGGCTTTCTCTACTCTTTATTTATTTTCTCTGCAATGTTATCAGCAGGCTGGGTCCCACTGTTTTGCAAACAGTTCTTCACCACTGAGTTGTCTCCCACATTATTATGAAAATTACTTTGGATAGTTTTAAATTCCATGTTAAAGGCCTATCTTTCATTCTAAAAGCATGCTTTTTCCAATATGGGTGGAAATTTTACTTCTGGGTAACATAACACATATGTTTGACAGTCAAGTGCATTGAAATAACATTTATTCCAGTCAAGACATGCTCAGCTGCAGTAAATTTCTACCATTATTTAACATGACAGTGAGCAAAAAACCTGCTTAAAGTCAAATTAATTTGCAATGAACAGCTGTTTCATTGTAAAAGCAAATTAGTTTGATCCTCTGCATTGCTAATTATCACAGATAATGTATTAAATGGAGGGAATAAGATCCCTGTGATTACAAAACCCAAAAAAGCAAACTGATGCAAAACTGCTCTTGACCACTGACAGAACCTTGATCACCACCTCTCACTGTATTTTCTTCAATGATGCATATCAAAAAGCCATCATTAGAGAACTCGCTTTGCCTTTACTCAAGTCTATTACCAATGTACTGAAGGAGTCCCAACCCATAGGATGCACAGGAACACAGGCTGGCCACAGCTTTCTTCCAGCTGCATCCCTGCTCCCATGATGGCTCTGTGCAATGTGGTGCATGGTGCAGTGTGTTGGACAGCTTGCAGCAGTGGGACCTCTTTCTGGCCTCAGTATGAGATTGGAGAAGAAGATTTGTGGCTTCACTGTTGTCTTGCTTACTTCCACATCGACCTGAAAACTCATGTGTCTGCACTGAAAAAGGTGCTGTCATACCTTCCATCAGTTTATTGATGTGGACTCAAAATATGTGACTCAAGAGGACATAGGAATTTGGGTATCGATGACTTTGTAGGGTACTCTTTTTCAAGAAGAAGTGTGATACACTGCAATTCCTTTTTCATGCCCACTGATAATAATTTCAATGTTTCTGTAGAAATAAATATTTTACAACTTTGAATAATTCATAGGCACTTTCCAGGGAAGTTAATTCAAGACCTTCAATAAAAATCATTGCAGCAAAGTGCCGTGAAGTATCCATGCGAGGATAGCTCAGTACTGTGCATATTTATCTGACCATCAGAGGGAGTCAGGCCATTAATTTAGATTAACGGAATGTTGAGATTTCTGAACATTTCATAAATGGCTTCTTCACTTAGGGGCTTTTTTGCCTTTTCTTTCTTATGTATATCTTTTATCACCATTAAGTTAAAAGAACAAAAACACTATCAGCATTGACTATTTACTACCACTCAAGGCGGCAACATGCCTGCTTCATAATGAATAAAACTATCTCAGGTACTGGAAATGTCACTCTCAGTAGATGCCTTTCCTGTTTCCAGCTCACTGGAGCTCTCTGTCAGTGGCTTCTTGGCACGCCACAGCTTGTCTAACCTTGTCTCTATGTCTCCATTCCTTGTTGTTGGAGCAGGTGGAAGATATCACAGCTGTACATGAAGCTGCAATGCTACAGCTGGAAAATAATCACATAGTTGCCATCACAGAGCTGCAGGATAAGAATGACTACAAAATCCAAGGTAAGCCAAAGACAGCTCCATGGCTACAGAGCTATTCCAGAGCGGGGATTAGCGCTGTAGTGAGATCATGTAAGCCTGGATTTTCTTCCTTCAGAACAGGGGACACAGAAAACGTGTGGGTCTAGTGCTTTCATGTGGGGGAGAGCACCGCGTTTGTGTTAGGCATTAGGGAGAGCTGTGTGCGATGTGTACAGCATCTGACTTGGACCTGAGACTATCTTAGGGGTCTTTGGGCCAAAGATAAGGCTTTCTCCATGGGTCACTGAACACAGAGATGAAATTCCACCTCACTTCACACAGAGATTTCTCTCAAGAGCCTAATCCTTGGGAAGTCAGAACTCACTGGTTCTTGGTAAGCCAGAGCTCACTGAACATCATTGAACTTAGGTGCTTAAATGCCTACACTGCTTCTAAAAGCAATGCTCACAATTTTCAGTAGCAGAAGATCTGGCTGTGCTGAGCAGACCAAACCAAAGCCACACACTGGTGCAAATCAGCAAGCACCCCAGCACTGTTATAAAGAATTTTGTGTTATGGGTTTTCCATGGGATTTGATGCTGCTGACATAGCTGTGTCGTCCCTAACAGTTCAGTATCTAAATATATGTCCTTGCACACGCCTTAGCTGGTATGTAACAGTATCTTGTACAATCCTCTTTTTCTTTTTTTATCTTTTTACATATAAGCATGAGAGTCTAATTTTTAAATAGCTCTAAGTAGTTTTTCCCACAACTTTCTCCAAACAGACCCATACTGCTTAGCTCTGCACTGTGTCAATTACAGACACAGTCCAGAGCACAACGTGAGCCGAGAAGAGTCTATCCCCCTCTCCTCCAGGCAGAGATGGTATCTAACATACTATTTTTAAATTAGCATATACAATTTTGAAAATAAATAAATAAATAAAAAGAAAGCTGTTCTTTGCTTAAGGATATTCTTATCTGTCCGTTTCTGTCAGTGTTTTCTGATGATAAAATTTGGCTGTAGTTGTTTGTGCTCCCTACTCTTGGAGCGGGTATGAAATGCCCTCCTGTGCATGAAGAAGGCATTGCAGCAGCTGCGGTCTGGTGCGCTGCGCAGGGCACCAGAGCACCAGTATTATTACTGCTGTTACTGTGACTAGTGAGCAAAGGTTAGAGGGGAGAACCCCATGGGGCTGAGGGTAAAGACACAAAAAAAAGAGTGTCCATATACTAAAAATGTAGGTTTAAAAAGGAAGAACTGTACTGAATGACAGTTTCATGCCCCTGGTATAGACATTGCATTTTATTCTACTTTGGTTATTAAACTTTTGGTTATTATTAAGTCCAGAGTGAGTTGTTCTAGTAATGAAACCTTTAATTATGTAGCATAAATAGGGGATTTATTTGTCTTTGGGCTCTGTCAATCTCACTAATGGAATAAACCTCACAGGTCATTTGCCACAGCTCCTGGAAAAGCACAATCATTTACATTTTTGCATCTGAGTTGCTGACCCCCCTCTCTATCTTCCAAATAAATTTCAACCCCAGCTTTTAAATATACCTAATTTAAAAATCTTTGATGTGGGGATATTCACTTTGAATGGTGAATAACCCATTGTCAGACTGACCCTGTTCAGATCAGAGCTCCCAGGAGCTGGGAATTTTGAGCATTTCTGAAAAATCAGAATCTGGTCATGTAGCAATAGAGGATCCAGTGAAGGATCAGGAAATTCTGATCCCAAAACCAATTTACCTAAGGTTTCAGAGTATTTTACTACCAGTTTTCTACTCAATACCCATGCTTTAATACTGCAGCGTGATTTGCACTTGGCTCACGATGTCTGTGCTCCCAGTGCTGGACTTCACTTAGCAATGTCATGTTTATGCTTCTTCCCCAGAGCTCAGTATTGCTCACAAACTGGAAAAGGCACAGCTGGAGGAGAACTTTGAAAAACTGCGGCTCTCACTCCAGGTTAGCTGGTTTGTTATTCCCACCCCTCCAGTGATGCTGTGGAGCAGCCCACGGCAGCTCCAGCCCCACTGCTGGCTGCCAGCACACCAGGCTGTTGCTTCTTACCAGCTATAGCTCCTCTTGTCCTCTGTCTGTCCGAACTGGGATCTAGCAGCAAAGGTGCCCCTTCAGGTTTTCTCCTACCCCTTGGCTGGTTCAACACAACACTATCTGAAAGAAAAGAGAGAGCAAACCTGAAGGGACAATGAGGCAGCCGGATAAAGCAAAGAAATGTCTTTTTGACCCTGCTGGCCTGGCACGAGTTGTAAAGTTGAGCGCTTCCCTGCACGGTGGGGAGGGCTTCAGCACCTGAGGTGACTGCGAGCATCACCTTGTCTATAAGGTACCCTCTGGCAGGCTCAGAAACGCTGACCTTTCCCTGTCTGCCCCTGTGCCTGTGCTTTAAACTCTTTCCCGCTGGCTGAACGCAGGGAAGCTGATCCCATGGCGTTGACAGATCTTGATTCCCGCCGGAGGGTAATGCGGTCCCTGATGAGGGACGGACCCGGGCTGGGCCCGCTGTACAGCCAGGCTACGGCCAGCCGGGATCAGTCCTGCACATCACAACTCCCACATACCGCTGTTCAAAGCCACTCTCAAGCTCGGCTTTTTCAATCCTCTTATCCGCGCGGTTCTCACTCTCTAGATGAAGAAATACCAAGGGATGGAGGGCAGAAGCGTGCCTCTGTGATTCACACTAAGTCTGAAGATCTTGTCTGAACAAGTAAAGATGCCACAGCAAATAATGCAGGCTCTGGCTGATTTTGTAGGCAGAGATGAATTACAGCTTTTAAAACCCCTGACTAGCACATACTGTTGCACGCACCAATTGTCACTGCCTTCCTCATCTGCTCTGACAGTTTGAGGCATGTCAGCAGTTTTGCAATAAGCACTGATGTAATGTTGCAGCCAAGCAATTACATATATGAAAGATAAGAATACCAGTTTCACAGCAACTGTGGCTTTTACAGGTGTTTTATAGAGAGAGGTATATAAAGGCAGGAATGCCTTTGATGGTAAGAGAAATGAGAGCTTAAAATAACATGTTGTTCCTATTTATAGTCTCTGAGATGAAACGACAGTCATTTAGAGCTGACACCACTAACTCCTTGTTTTTTACCGTGTTTTAAGGCTAGAAAGAGAAAAGCAGAGAGGAGATATCTACTACCTCATTCAGACTGTAGGGACTGTACAAATGATCTCCCTCACGCCTGTGATGCAAATGCCAGCTCTCTTAAGGAAGAACATGCTTGTCCTCATCCAGCTCAAAGTAATGGGGTGATTTAGCATCAAAGACATTTCATGAACTAGTGCCAGGCAGTGTCAGCCAGCCTCAGGCATTGCAGGGGTTTCAGGATTCCCTGAGGCACTGGGTTATCACAAAGCCCACTCAATGTTCAAGTGGCCTTATGTAAAAAAATCTACCTTGCAGGGCTTTCTAAGCCTTGTCCTGCTGCCTCGGTGGTTTCACAGAGCAGACTGATTTGTATGAATGTAAGAGGGGTGATAACATGGCTGGTGTGTTCATTGGTGTGTCTCTCCTCCAGGACCAGATAGACACCCTCACCTTCCAGAATCAATCTCTTAAGGCCAAAGCAGACCGATTTGAAGAGGCTCTGAAGAAAAACACAGAGGAACAACTGAAGGTAGATGGCCACTATAACTATATAGTCATCAAGTTAGGCATTTCTAAGTATGACTCACATTACACGGCTCAGTGGATAGCAATGGGATCCTTATCCCAAGCACTGGGGATGCAGATCCCAGACAAGACCCCAAATCCTGAGCTCTGAGGACGAGTCAGAAACCTTAGTCTAGGTTCATAATTTTCTGATTTTATTTGTTTTTCTTTTTCTTTCACCCAGCGTTTTTAGCTCTGTTTCCAAAACATTTCATTAACTCCATCTAGTTCATCCTTACTGCTGTCTATCTTCTTTCCCTTCTTCCTATCTTTCTCTTTACTTTTATGTCTTTGCACACTTAGGGTTTTGGGGGGTTTGGTTTGAGTGGTTTGTGTGTGCGTGCCCTCTGAACCATCTTCTTTGATAGCCTCGGTATTCCCTCTTTTTCTTTTATTTTTCCTGGGTTTGCAAGGGACACTCCTGCCATGTGAAGTATTTATTCAATTGCTGTCTGCTGGGGCAGTGCTGTTTATTTACAGTGTGTAAGTAAACACTGCAATTAACCTGAAAAGAAATAACCCTGAAAGAACCCTTGGGGCATTTCAGTCTGTACACAGCACAACCCCATGGGCAGCTGTATCAAGATAACAGAATGGATAGAATGAAAATACTGGTGTGAGGAAAGGGCTCAATAAGTCCTTAGGACTAAGAGCGAAAATGTCTGAACCAGGCTCGGCCATGGGAAACAGGCAGCATCTGTCCCTTTCTACTTTCACTGCAGTACTTAATTTACATGAAAGGACAAATTCTGCTGTGTCACAGTGATGTTAATGCCAAGCATCACCAAGCAGCTCACTGGAGTGACTTACACTGGGAAAAATCCAGAGCAGCTTAAGTCAGAGACAATATTTCATGAGTATAATTCAGAGTACATCGTTTTCCCATGGGTTTAACCCTAGTATCCCCTGCATCCGTAGTTCATGAGCAGAACTTTTTCACACTAGATCTGGTGTTTGTTAACAGGCATTGCAATGCTGTGGGGCAGGCAAGACAGCACACTGGAGTTTACAACTCCAGTCCCATTGTCTAGTTTCCCCAGTTTCAGATTTATACTTTTCCCAGGCCAAAACCCCTGCACAAGCATAAAACACAGTTGTCAAGACCTGCTATGTTCCCAAGCTAGGAATAGGAATGAAGTTTCTGAACAACTTGGCATCCCATCCTTCTAGCCAAGAGGGTGGACAAAAGAAGGGTACCCTTTGTTATCCAACCAAAGGGATGGTCTAGGAGAGAATATTAGGATTCCAGTGGGCTGCAGGGGCCCAGGCCTATGTGATTTTCATATCACTGAGACTCCTAAACCACTGGGTGCATTGAGGAAACTTTATCTTATGAAGATGTGTTTATGGCTGACAGATACCCAAATGCCTGGTGTATTTTCTAGATTGTACAAGCTCCATATCTGCATTTAGAGAAAGATCTGAAGAGCTTAAAACATGTTCTGGAAATGAAGAACCATCAGATTCACCAACAGGAGAAGATGATTATGGACCTAGAAAAACAGGTGAGTTATCATTTTTCCTCTGGAGGAGACATAAGAGAGATAATAAACTAGAAGTTTGTTTACAGCAGATGAACTTTAAAGGGGTGAGGAAACACATGAGGTTGGGGCAAGACACTGTCAAAAGGATTCATAAATGGCTCTATATTGTGTGGTTTCACTGTCAATCTACATAGCTATACCATGTCTCAGGTTTTCACTCAGAAATTGAGACCTTTTCGCATCCCTTCACCTGCCGATGACACTCTGGATTTCTCCCACACATCCATTGATTTGTATTGCTTTTTCATGCAACACTTCCTCAGCCTGTTACAGTAGCCAGCGAGGGAAGTGGTGTCAGAAGAATGCAAGAAGTGGAATTTTGTGGTAGTCCAAGGCTTCATTTTGTACCCTAGCCTGCACCACAGGAGCCAGGTAACCATTTAGGAAAGGGCAAGTAGAGGAAGATTGAGCCACGTGTATCTTGCTGCTGCTTGTGCAGGCATCTAGAGAGCTCCAAGCCACGAGTATGAATTAGCAATATTCAGCAAGCAGTCCCTAGCAGGGCTTATGCTAGGAAAGGTCTCTCCGCCACTAAAGTAATGCTTTTCTGCAGTCTACACTTTTTTCTCACCCATTGCTTGTGGTGGTCCTTAATGAAGAACTCCCCCGTTCACCATCAATTACCATTTTTGTTGGAGAGCAGGTTCATTTTGTAAGGCATAACCTACAGCGACAGTAAGCGTGCAGTGCAGTGGCAGGATGAGGCAATGCCTCAGCTGGGGAGCCAGGGCAGCTAGTTCAGCGCAGCATTCAGCAAGATTTGTTGCCATCTGCAGGGAAATTTGAGAACTCTGATGGTTATTTTGCTGAACAAATGCTTGAGTAAGTAGCTGCACAGAAAAAACGACTCTTTACAACTGAGGCTTGTTAACTGTGCTCCTTCCAATGCACGACCCCTAGAGCTAAGTCAGCATCTGAAAACACGCTCTGTAGTGTTCTACTGAAAAAAATAAAAACCGGACAACAGCCTACATAATTCCTGGTCATTGAGCTGCTTTTGCGAATTAACCACATAGAAGACACCGTCCTGCTCCTGCCCTTTGTCACACTGAGGCTACTGTGGCACAAAGGCTTTCTATATAAAGAAAGAATCACAGACTGGTTTGGGCTGGCAAGGACCTTAAGATCATCCAGTTCCAATCCCCCTGCCATGGGCAGGGATACCTCACACTAAACCATGTCACCCAAGGCTCTGTCCAGCCTGGCCTTGAACACTGCCAGGGATGGAGCATTCACAGCTTCCCTGGGCAACCCATTCCAGTGCCTCACCACCCTCACAGTAAAGAATTTCTTCCTCATATCCAATCTAAACTTCCCCTGTTTAAGTTTGAACCTGTTACCCCTTGTCCTATCACTACAATCCCTGATGAAGAGTCCCTCTCTGGCACTCTTGTAGGCCCCCTTCAGATACTAGAAGGCTGCTATGAGGTTATGAGACTGCTATGAGATCTACCTTTATAAGTGCCAAAACATCTAGGGCATCTCCAGATGCTGTGAAAGATGGGATGCCTTGTAAGGGAGCAGGAGGGCATTTCAAATACGAGGTCAGGCTTGGCTCCCTCTCTGCAGAAGAGGAGGCTGGAAATGAAGGTGGCAGGAGAGGCATGGTATAGGGTGGGGCTAACAGGGGAGGGGGTAGGAGATGCACATGTCTTTTTCCATGCTCCATGCTGGCATAGCTACTACTTTTTAAAACTATGGAGGGAGCAAAAAGAGCTCTCAGAGCATTTCAAAATGGGGCCTGGATATTTGTTCTGCTTTAACAAAACATACTGGGATAGGCCAGAATATCTGAGAATCAGGAGTATCCTTTATGGTTACCTGTAATTACCTGCATAGGCTGGAAACCACTGCATAACCGATGCCTCTGACATAAAGTGTGAGTTATTGCTAACTTCAGTGCACAATATTTTGGTTCTTTATAAAAGGTTGTGAATTCAATAACGGAGCTCACACAGAGCTAAGGTTACCCTGTGCTATCTTGTTTTCTTGAAAAAATGTTGAATTCAGCAAAATTCAAACTGCTAGAAAATGAAGAGCTAAGGTGATGAAGTATGTCAAATTCAAAACTTGGGAAAATAGGGCATCTGAGGCTGTGGTACCTGCCTATAAGCATCTTACTGACGTCTTAATACACTGCTATTGACATCCTCAAACTCTGTCCTTGAAATGTCCCCAGTAAAAGCTGCCTACACTTGGGATAGGATTCATTTCACTTAATTCTAGCTTAAAGTTAAAAGTCTAGTTTAAGCCTGTCATTAAAGTTGACGCTGTCAGCAGTGGAGAGAAGTGTCTCCAAGGGGCAGCCCACCTCATGTGAATGCAGCAGCAGTCTAAGGCTGCTGCTGGGTGTAATCTGTGCTGGTAGGTAACTCTTTCCTCCCCAGAACTAGGGAATCATAGTCCTAGAGGTTGGATGCCAGACATTTATGTCTGATGAGATTACTTGAAATGGATGATGCACATCATACCACCGTGCACTCCTCCTTCATCACTAGATGACCACTTGCATCACAGTGCCATTTCCCATCCCATGATACCCAAGTGCCACCAGCTCCCTGTCCAAGAACAACAGCTGGTAATGCTGGCTCCCGAGGGATAAAAATTGTGGGGAAACCACTGAGGAAGAGGTTTTATTTGTGCTGGATAAGACTAAGACCTTCCTCTTCCTCAGTTAGCAGTAAGAGCTAGTTCAGCTCTGCCCCAGCACAATGCTCTGCCAATGACCCCACTTCTCCAGTATGATGTGGTGTGAGTCAGAACTGTCAGTCTCAGCTGCAGTTAAGATGACAACCTCCATCTGTTCTCAAATTTAGAATTTGCTTTAGGAACAAATAATGATAAGGAAGAGATTCTCTCAGATCAGGCGCTGGGCTTTCTGCAGGCTGAACGAACCTCCCTTCATTGCAGGCGGAAAAAAACCTAAAACTGGAAGAAAGAATCACCATGCTGCAACAGCAGAATGAAGAACTCAAAGCCAGGATTGAGCAAAATACTGTCATAACAAGGTTTGTGCTGATATTTGCAATCTGTCTGAGCTTGGAAGGAGACTCCAGATCTTGGCTGCCCAAGGCTGACACTTATTTCCTAAGGGAAAAAACGTAATTCTTCCTTAGACTGCATCGGTGTCCTGTTCTGCTTGTTTTATCAAATCTCTTTTATATTGGGGTTTGCTTACTTTAACGTAAGGAAGGTCATGTATGTGTCTGTGTATTCCCATGATTACTATGCTGAGAGAAAAGTTGCCAGTGGCTTCTAATCTCAGCATCAGTGCCCTGAGCCCCGTTAATCAGTGAGTAACGAGGATGGGAAATAGGACAGTTTCAGAAGAGACATCCAAATGATGCCACTGTCACCCAGGCTGGATTATCCTTAGGTGGGTTTTTTCATCTGCACTGTTTGCACCCTTGTCACAACTTGACAAAGGTGACAAGGCTCCTTTTGTTAGGTGGTATAGAAAGAGAAGGGTAGTACAGTCCCTGTCCTGGACAGATTACAGTCTGCTGTAAGGCAAGAGACCACAGTTAGAGCCAGGAGGAAGGGAAACCAGAGGGAGATGCTGGACCTGAACTTGTCCTAGCACACAACCTGCATAGCTGCCAATGTTGCCAGAAATAATGCTATTTGCCTCAAACGCAATTTAATTTTTAGCTGACTTTTTAAAGCCTCAGCACCTCATCTCTGATTTAATTTTAGTTTTTTCCTTTCTAGTGTCTCCTTTATTAATGATTCAGCCTTTAAAAATTGTCTCTTGCATGTAGATGTTTTAAAAAGGCAGCACTGCTTGGAGCAGCATTCATATTGGGTGAGGATTATGTTTCCTCTCACCTGATTTAAATACCTGTAACACACGTGTCACTGTCTGAGGTGGGTGTCTGCAGCCTTGCTGTGCCTGGAGAGGGAAAACAGGGATTTAAATGTCAGGCTTCCCAGACCAGTTCAATGATTTGGGTTGAGTGAGTTGTGATCTAGAAGTGGCAGTCTCTCTTCGCGCCTGTGATAGCAGCCAGGGTGTCTGGGTCAGTACTTGGCATCTCTGCATTGCAGCTGCCTGTCACTGGCTGGGTGAATAGCACTCTCCATGGCCAGTGCCTGGCTGCAGTGCTTTGCTTCTTGCCTCTAGCTATTTAGATACTGGTTTTGAAGAACATCTTTGAGGAGAAATTCTTGAGCTCGGCCTGGGAAGTCAATTCAGAGGACAGTGATTTTCCACAGTAACAGTTTGGGTACAGCTCTGGGGACCAGCTACAGGGGCAGTGTTAGCCAGGGCTTTAAAGCCAGAGTTATTAAAACATGCATTTTCCTGGCAGCAGCAGCCACTGGCACTGCCTGTAGTGCAGTGTGAAGAGCTCAGGGAGCTGCCCTTGCCGTGGAACAGTGCAGATTAGACCAATTTCTGCTGATTTGCAGTTTGGGTGCCTGTGTGGCTGAGGCAGCCCAGCAGCAGTAGGAGGAGGGATGGGAGCCAGAGCAAAGCCAATATCTGCAGCATAGACAGAAGCGATGGCCCAGAGGAATGAGGGGGTTTGAGGGAAGCACCACTGACTGATTTCCAGTCATAGCTAAGGGCAGGTACAAAGGAAGGGAGAAGTACCTTGTATGTAGATCCTGCACCAGCTTTGGATGCAGGAGCTTCACAGAGTCCCTGCAGGGACCTCCCCAAGCACTTGAATAATTCATCTGATTTCACAACATCTCAGATTCTCCCCCCAATTCAACCAGATTTTTTTTTGTCCTTTGGGCTGGGGATGTTGGAGGAATGGTGTTTTCCAGCACTCTAGAGATGAAGATGACCAGGACAGTGTCTGGTCTCTGTCGGCATAACCCGGACACCTACTGACCTCTGGGCTTTTTGGGAGAGGCTTTAATGTGAGTCGAGCATGCAACTCAAGCACTTCCCCTGCATCCCTATCATGTTGTTGTGTCCCTGCAGACCTCTGTGGTTTTATGGCTGTGATTTGTTATAGCTGATTAGATTTTTGGGAGGCCGGGAGAGGAACATGTCTAATCATAAGACTGCAGTGCTGATAAAGGTTTCCCTAAATGGATTAGTTCTAAAATTGGAACATGTATCTCAAGATAGAGACTTACACAGTGAGAACACGCTTTTACACTGAATGATGAAGAGGTGCTGAATGGACATCTGTATGTAAGCAGTGATGCTGCATCTGCTCATGTCCCTCTCCATAGTGCAGCAGCAGCAGCAGACTCAGGCTGGCCAAGCCAGAGGCAGAGGCTTTGCTGGAGGATGCCAGCACTGCTGGCTGTGCAAGCTGTCTCCGGGTGGCGTGAAGCTGGCTCTGCCTGTGTCCACTCACGTCACATCAGGTCACACAGTGTGAATTCCCAGTGCAATGTGCACAAGGCTAAAATGAGCAGCGTGACAAGTTTCCTTCACCCATGTGCTAGAGCAGGTCTCCCTGGGAGACATGCCCACATGCAGCATGATGTACTCACTGGCATTTGGCTGCATGGCTCTTTCCTGCTCAGATGTCTCCCTACTCAGCTGCAGACAATGTGAATAACTTACAGCCTGCCTCTGCCAGCAAACTGCAGTGTTCATTGGTGCTGCAAAGTCTATTGTGTGAGACACTCCAGAGGACACTGATACCATGAACCCTAACAAACCTCTAGCAAGCAGCATGAAGCCCTCCACTGTAAAGAAAGCTGATACACGCTGATGGGCTGTGGGTTGCCCTTGCATTTTGTCCAAGCAGTGCCTTTAGCTGAAGCAGGAGCTGAGCCCTTTGCTGTGCTCTGAGGTCTGTGCTGATGCGACAAGCCTGTTTCCAATATCCAGATGAGCTTTACCAGCCAGTCACACACTAAGAGTGGCATAAAGGCAGGGAAGGCATGTGCTTTTATTTTCTCAGTAAGTGTAGTGATAGGGACAAGGGAAATGGCTTCAAGCTGAAAGTGGGGAGATTTAGATTAGACACTGGCAAAAAATTCTTCAGTAGGAGGGTGGCAAGACATTAGCACTCCATCCCTGTGCCAGTGATGGGTGCCCATCCCTGGCAGCGTTCAAAGTCATGTTGGACAGGGCTTTTGAGCAACATGGTCTAGTGGAAGATGTTCCTGCCCATAGCAGGGATGATCTTTAACGTCCCTTCTAACCCAAGCCAGTCTATGATTCTAAGGTTCTATGATTCTATGAAAGCTGGCTGGAAAAAGATGTAGTGGGGCTTTGTGTATAACTTACTGACAGTCTTGTTAGGCACTGCAAAAGAAAATGTAAATCCATGTGTAGCAAGAGGTTTCCTATGGAGTTATTTCTTTAGGGTGAGCTCCCATGTGGACTTCGTTGCGCCTGTTAGGCCATGAGCTCATGCCACAGCTGGCTCCCCAAAGGGACTGCGAATAGGATTTCCCTCTTCTACCAGGCAAGCAGCTTTCTGAAAACTGCTGCCAACTCATGTCCTTTAATCCCTGGATTCTACCAGCCAGTGCTTCGTGGTTCAAATCTGGCAGGGGGGTGGGAAAGCAACAGACTATTTGTGCTCACCTCAGCCTCACTTCTGTCGGAACCAAGGCTAAAAAAGCAGAAATTCTTTATAAATGCTTTTTAAAAAAAGTCAGAAATGCCACCCCCGCCCCCCCCCCCCCCCCCCCCCCCCCCCCCCCCAACCACTACAAACTTGAGGGGGGGCCGGCCTTCTCCCAATTTCGTTCTGCTGTTTTAGGGATCCTT
>WYDI02024862.1:0-73932 GCA_009867235.2 Psittacus erithacus | reverse complement strand
TGCCCAGAGAAGCTGTGGCTGCCGCATCCCTGGCAGTGTTCAAGGCCAGGTTGGACACAGGGGCTTGGAGCAACCTGGTCTGGTGTGAGATGTCCCTGCCTGTGGCAGGGGGTTGGAACTGGATGATCTTAAGGTCCTTTGCAACACAAACCAGCCTGGGATTCCATGACTGGACTGGTACTGGTTCCATGTCCTGCATCTCTGAAAGAAAGAAATCTGTGAGGTCCGACGGGGAGTGTTGGGGGAGCTGGGCATCTACTTAAAACAACCGAACAGAACCAAGCGCTGCAGGGTGTGTGCCGGAGCAAAAGAGCCTAAGCTCTGAGGCCCCTCGGTGCCCCTGCCTCCCCCGGCACTGGCTGAGGAGGATGCGCTGGGAGCGGCGCTGGGCGTGCGAGGGGCGGTGTGAGCCGCTGCGAGAGCTGGGGGAGAACAAAGTCAGAGCGAGCGAGGTGGAGCCAGCGGGGCGGGATGCACTGAATGGGCTGTCTGTGTGAGCCCCGGCGGCAGGGCTGGCCCAGTAACAACTGCGGAGTTACTTTCCGCCTGGATGGAGCGAACTCGGGCTGTTTTCAGCTGAGCAGCTGTATTGAGAGCAGGAGCCTGGCTTTCTTTCGCCGCAGACACTGAAATCCTCCTTGCAGTGAAGTTTGAACCCGCGGGGGAGAGCGAATTGTATCAGAGCTGGTAGATGTAGGAAATGGCTTTTCCCGAGCCTCCGGCTGCTGCGCTCCCTGAGCGGCGCGACCGGCTTGGCGGGAGAGGACAGAGATCTTGCACATCCCGTGCTCCGTGAAAGACCTTCTGTCATGATGGCCTCCATAGGTAGGTTCTTGATTTCTTTCTCTGCCTCTTTGCCGTGCCTTTCCCTCGGCCTGAAAACTCGTTCTGTGGGTCCTGCGTTCCGCTGGCCGCGTTCCGAGCACCGCGCGGCGCCCGTGAAATGTGATCTGCAAACGCTGGAGGAAAGAAGTAGGGGTAAGAGTTATCCTTGTGTGGGTATGTAGTAATGTTTGGAGGCCACAGAGAAAGCGAAAAGCTCTGCAGACAGGATTTGTCAGTATGAGGTTTTTTCCTGCGGTCGCTAATGGAGTGACAGAGGGCATGGGGCAGGGTTCATGCGCTTTGGGAAGTTATTTTTCTGCTGAGGAAGACTTCTGCTTTGTTTGTGTGGTGGTGGCTTTTTGTTTTGTTTCTTTTTCGAAGCAGAAGAAATGGAGCCTGCCTGGAATATATGTAATTGCTGACTATGTACAGTAAGTTTGTCCAGGCTGATTCTTTTCCCTCCCCCAAGGAATTGCTGGTAATGTTACTGCAGCATTAAGTTTCCTTTCAAAAGCATAAGAAATGAACTGACTTTGTAAACATAAGTCTTTCCTTAACGAGGAATATCACATAGTTTTCCTGCTTTCTTGCTTAATGAGAAAAACAGTGTATTGTGCCATGAGCATTGGCAGAATATTGCTTCTAATTCAGGCAGTACATGTAAAATATTATTACTTTCTTACTCCAGATGGAAATTTCTCATCAAAATATACTATTGGCCTAAAGCAGCCAACTATTGCATGGTATCATGGGCAGGATGCATCAGAATACTCTAAAGAGCCTGATTCTTCTGGCTTTAATGAAGTCGGTAGCAGCAGATGCTTGTGTGAACTGCAACCCTAAAGAGCTACTGAATCATAATCCTGAAGAGGCAGACTGAGTAATCATCTGGTAGCTTCACTTCTCATCCTTTTACATGATACTGGAGATACACTGAACTGAGCTTGGTTTTACCTGTTTCAATTCCAGATGATTAAAAGCAGCTTCTGAAAAATCAGTTCCTTTTCTGATCCTAAAATGAAAATTTGTTTAGGTGTGCTATTTCAGAAATAAAAAGAAGGCCCTGGCTTTTGGTATTCAGGCTGCAGTGAACTGAGTTCAGCCATTTGTGACTTCAGAAAAGGGAACAGGTTGAAGAGGGGCACATTCAGGCAGTAGAACAGCAGGACCAAAGTGAGTCTTGTGGTAGAACGTCCAGACATCAGTTTGACTGCTTACGCTCTTTGTGCTAATAAGTATGCCTCACATGTCAAAAGCTGCGTACCTGGACCTCTCTGATGCCTGCTGGCACCATGGAACTGGACTGAGACAGGAAAAGGGGAGTTCAAGCTATCTCTTCCCCTCTTTTTCACCTTAGATGCCACACAATTGAAAATGTCACTTGGTGCTTGCTTTCCAGGAATACCAGAAAGTCAGCCCCAAGCTCAGTCCCTTCATCATTCACTCAGTATTTGCTCCAGTTTGCCTCCTGTACCTCTCCCCTTTCCCCCTTTGCCCTGGGTCTCTCAAGTAGACAGGAGTTGCATTTTTCAGTTCAGTGCAGACAACCTGGACCTGCATCTCTCACATCTCAAGCAATTTCAGTAGCTAATGAACTTGGGGGGACAGGGCAGATGTTTTACTCTCCTTTCTTGAAAGGTCTTTCAGGGCATTCTGCCTGAAAAAGTATTGCTGTTTATCCTGAAGGTACCAGCTTGTACTCTTCTGATTCCTAGTGGGTTTTTTCTCTTCTAAAGCTATTGCAATTTAATTTTGCAGTTTGATGAAAATTGTCATATTCACAATGTGAGTATCTGAAATTCCATCAGGAGATAAACCACAATAAGAATGGAATTGGCTGTGTCTAAAGCCACTGAACTAAACTAATTTGCTGTGAAAACTTAGTTGCGGGCATGTTAATAATCAGATTCTGGTGGTTTTGTTGGATCTGGTTTGCTTCATCACTGTGTCATGATCTGTCCATGTACCATGATCTGCTGTACTTCAGGGCAGAATGCAGTGCTCATGTTTCTATGTTACGGACTGACTGTGGTGCTCTCTTTAAGAGGGGTTTGGTAAATGTCACATTTTTTGTTTGCATGTGACCCGGATGGCTTGAGGAGATGCCTCCGCAGCTGATTTGCATTCCTAAGGCAGCAAAACTATGCTTAAAGTCAATAGCAGAGCATCTGCAAGACCTTTTAAAATACATGAGAAGACATGTGCAACTGATTGCTTTAGTCCCTGGGGAAGTTGCTTTTCATTTTTCCCCTAGTACTGTTTGGGAAAATAATAAATGAGTAAAAAGGGGCTTCAGAAAGGTGTGATAAGAATTTTACTGCTTTCAAGATGCTGAATTGCAGCTTGTATTTGACAAATACAAGTTATTTGTGGTTTTGGTATTTTCGAATGGATGTATGACACCAAGCGTCTGAAAAGTGGTGGAAGGGTCTGTCAAGGGAAAGGCTATTTCCTCAGTAGGAAAGAAGCGTGGGTAGTGAGATCTTGAGGACAGTGACTATGGGTGGGGGAAAGTGGGCTCTGGTAAGTCATTCTTTTGATACTTATCCCTGTGCAGACAGGGGCAGAGGGTAAGTGCAATTAGTTCCCTGATTCTAGGGTTGCCTGGAGATAAGCTGACCCCTGGCATAGCTTCAGAGCCTGCATTTATTTGTTACTGACAGAAGCCTCTGTGGGCTGTTATGGGAGCTGGAAGTTGCTGGAACACAGGAATGTCCCAGTGTGCACCCAGTCGTTGCCATGCATCTTGCCAGCAGGCCACAGTCTCCTGTGGAGGTGGCAGAGCGCCAGCCTGGCTCACCCAGGGCTTGCTTGGGATGGCTGTTGTGCCAAGGGTAGTTCCTTGGGGGGCAATAGGGCTGATTTACAGCCCTCTTCAGGCATAAGGCAAGAATGGACTTTTTTATTATTCTAAATAAGTGCATCTGAAAGGTTCCCCAAGCACAGTGAGCGCTTTCTAAATGCACACAATAAATAATCACATGAAGTTAGAAGCCTTCAGTCCTGCAGCATGGCTTAGCTTAATTACTAACAGTTTGTGTTCCGTTGAATGTGTTATTTCTGCCACCAAATAAATGTCATTGAGAAATACTCTACCACCTCTCTAAATTTGCTCTTTTATTTCTCAGGTTGTCAGCCACCATTCTGTTGTGTTTTCTGTAAGAGCCAAGCACATGGTACATATTCCACTGAGATCCTTCTCACTGCTGTTTGGTGAAGCAGCTGGAGCTGACCTTTGATGTGCAGAGGGATTAGTATGCGAGTGATAGAGCCACCATCTTCATAGCTTCTCCAGGTTCAACCTGGCTGATTTGGTTACTTGCAGAGTGTTGATCCAAACAAGCATTAGCAGAATCTCCAAGCATTAGTAACTTTGTCTTTTCCTTGACAAGCTTGAAAAAGACCCTGTTATATCTGTTATTGGTGGGATTTGGCAAAGTAGGGGAACTGCGGGTGCCTCCGTGATAGTACATGATTTTGGCTCATGACATGTCTTGTTCTGAAATAACACAGGCAGTTGTGAAGATGTTACGGATGTGAGCAAACTCCAGCAGATTCCAGGCCAGCAAAGAAACTGCTCCTGTTCCATCCATTAAAAATAGAGAAATAAAAATAGAAACAACAGAAAAAACAACCTCCCCCAGTGCTAAAACCTCCTCTTTATATCCCTAAACTGCCCTTTTTTTTCCTGTCAGTGGTCTCCAAAGCAGGGTGCATGCCCTGCTGAAAAGGTTCAGGAGCTGCAGTGGGTATTGGGCTGGAAGAGAGTTCTCAGCTTTTCTAAAGAAAATTAAAAAGGTGGATTTCAAATTTTCTTGTGATTTGATAATATTCAGTTGTAGGAGAGGGGATTAATCTGAGCAGAGTGGGATCTTCATACCCTGGTTGTTCTGTGTTTGGTTTAGCTATCTTTAGGTGAACTGAAAAGCAAAAAACATGAAGATAAAAACTGTGTTAGTCTTTTAGGAGTATTAATTTTTTCTAAATAGATAAGTTTTGGAGAAGTACTGTTGAAAGCAGAATTTCTGTGGCTGTAGTCAGTAAAATACCTGACTAACCTTCAGTCTAGAATCCAGTTTGTGTATAAAATGTACTTTAGAAAATGTTGCAGATTTTCATGTATCCTCAGAGCTGCTCTATGGCAGTGGAAACTTCATATAGCGCGGCGACGACAGTGGGCAAAATGTGCTGATTCAGCATTTGGTTGCTGCAGGTTTTGGGGAGAGATTGCTGGAACATAAGTAAGGCAACAATAACAGTGATTGTATCAGGCTACAAGTTGTTATTTGGAAAGTTTCTCAATGGATTACCTGTTTTCTAAACTATAAACTCTCCAAATCTGTTCTATCAGAAATGTGAAGAGCATTGAATCATAGAATCCCAGACTGGTTTGGGTTGGAAGGGACTTAAAGATCATCCGGTCCCAACCCCCTGCCATTGCCAGGGACACCTCACACCAGACCAGGTTGCTCTGAGCCCCATCTAACCTGGCTTTGAACACTGCCAGGGATGGGGCAGCCACAGCTTCTCTGGGCACCCTATGCCAGCGCCTCACCCACCCTCACAGGGAAGAGCTTCTTCCTTATATCTAACCTGAACTTCCCCTGTTTCAGTTTGAATCCATCACCCTTTGTCCTATCGCTACAGCCTCTGATGAAGAACTCCTTTTTTGGGGACAATGAACAGGAAGGTGTTCTGTTGCTGCCTGGGGTTGCTTGGCGTTTTCTTTCAGTGTGTATGGCTTAGGTTAGCATGGTTGTGTTTTAACTCTTCTCCACCAAAAGAAACACTAATAAATGGCATGTTCTCAGAGCTCTTACTTTTGAAACACTTAAGAAGTAATGGTGGAAGCTGGCTAGCAGCAACAGCTTGGGGGATTTAGCTCTTAATGAGAGATGGAACAACTTGTGTTGGAAAGGGTAGCATGTGCTGTGCAAAAAGAGATAATAAAGTCATTCCCTTGGCAGGTGAAATGATAAAGACAAAAGCTTGAGGATCGTTTGTTGATTTCCACATATCCTATGGAAAGGAAGGAACAATAGAGCGAAGTTTATGAGTTTCATGGAAGGGAGTAATTCTGATCACTGTATTTTTGTGAAATTGAAAGCAGGATATAGCAAGTATAAAAGGTCACAGTTAAAGAGTTTCAGCATTGTTACAGGCTCACTAATTCTGGCACCTGAGCATCTGGAAAAGAGAGGAGAAAGTGAAGATGGCTGCCCTGTAAGAACCTTTCAGTGCCAAGGACTTGAAAAGGTGTCAGTTTGTGAACTGGTTCAGGAAACTTGCTGTCTCCTTCCTGCATATGCAGGGATTGTTAACTCTGGCCTTTCCTGTGAGCTCTATAGAGGTTTATGAAGGAGCTTCACCATTGCCAATTCTGTTGTTAGCACTCTGTCGGCTGCCGGAGGGACTCTTTTTCAAGGGAGCCAAATCCTTTTGTCATGAATTCACTTTTTCCAGGGTTTTTGGCTCTCCATAGTAGCACAAGCCTCTGCTTCTCCATACTCACACTGTGCAGTTGGAATTGTGTGCTCCTTTTCACTTCATCCAGTCCAATTAGCTGTCACTGGATGTTGCATGTCAGTACCTCCCTTCCACTGAAGCTCTCTTCCTTGCTCCAGTGCTTCCTTTGAAACTGTGACTTTCCAGCTGATCTTTCCATCCACATTTCCTTTACTGAAATATTAGCAAAATGACTTAGAAGAACTAAAATCGTGCCTGCTCTGTACGTCAGTGGTGTTTTTGCTTTCATTGATTGTTTCTCTGGTGAGGCTTTCTCCACTTTTTTCCTTTTGTAGATTTAAAGGTTTGGAAAGAAACATACCTAAACAAACCTCTCTCATAAAATGTGCTTAAAGATCTTCATCCAGTACTTCGTGTCTTACACGCTTCAAGCCGTGGAGCCATCCACTGTGTCTCTAGAGAGGTTGTTCTTACTACTTAAGGCTAGGGTTGTCTCTGATCCTTGGTCTACCTTTCTTTGCATGTGTAACATCTCAGAGCTGAGTTGAACCTTAATCTTCTGCAGGACATTCAGATGAATGGCAGAGTAACTTGCTTGATGAGCAATAAGATTTTAATATTGGAAAAGGGAATTGGCCATCTTTTATCTCCTGGATAAAGTTGTATCAGCAGAGACTATTGTCATAGGATCTCTTACAGTTCCCTGGATGTGAGAGGAGAGATGAACAGCTCAGCGCTGTGTGGAGTTTACACTGGCAGTGATGTAAACTCTAAATGGTAGCTGGAGCCAGCTGAATGCCGAGCCGTCAAGTGCCATGGATTTTTTGGGAATGCTGGAAGTACCGCATGCCTCTGTGGAAGCAGAGGGACCTGTGAGTGAGAGTGTTGATACATAGAATGTTTCATAGCCCTATCTGAAGTGGCTTTTGTTAGGCTGTAGCCATCAAAGGATCGGTCACAAAATAGGCTCTGAAATTGCACAAAGCATCATACCCTTTTGCTGCTCTTCAGAGCTGGCAGTGGATCGGTTACTTTGGCTTGCTTTAGCGCAATATGCTTTTCTGTGTCCATTCAGCTCTTAGGCTGGCCTGAGATAAGTTGGGGGTGGTCAGCTCAGGGGTTTGGGAGTGGAACTGAGGACTGGAGTTTCCAGCCTCATCCAGTGCAGGTTAGGTACCAGCTTCTCAGAAAAACAGCTACAAAGACGGGAATGTGTTAGAAGCTGCTTTAGCATACAAGGTGGAATGGCTGCTTCTTTCCCTTCCCTGCCATTGTTGGACCATTGTCTCCGAAGCTGTGAGGTGATTTTGCCCTTCAGCTGCTACAAGAAAGAGGGAAAGGAAGGTTTTTACATCTCTTTTTATCTGGTCCATGGCATGGGTTAAGCCACTCGGGAGGGAAGGGCGGGGGTTGGTGGGTTTTTTGTTTTAACAGATTTAGTGGATTAAAATACAGGTTAGTCTGTAACTTCCTACATTATATAGCTGTGTCCTAGAGACATCCAGGAGTCTCCGCTTACAACTGAAAGAAGCGTGCAACTTTCACAAGTATTTGCCCTTTACTGCCAAGTGGAAGAGCAAGCTGGATATTTTTCTGCCTTGCATGTGGGCACAATAGTGTTTGTTTTCTTCATGAAAGGTACTTTTCTGTAGTGTATGATGCAAAGAGCCCAGTTCATCTGTTAGGTTCTGCCTGTAAAATGGATGATCAGTGTAGATACACAGATCTGACCTGAGTGCATCAAGACACATGCACATGAATGATCCTGGTTTTGTCATCTCACTAATTTTAAGTAGGGGGCTGCACTTTTACACTGTCAGCATTCTCACAGAGATAATGGCATAGATTAAGTAGGAACCTACAGCAAGAAGCATTGATGCTTTGCATCAGACATGCCAGGGAAGTCTGTACCATTCATACAGAAACACTGCTGAAGCTATGGGATTGCATTGAGTTAATGATAATGAGATAAAGGGTTAAGAGCTGACTGGTGAGTGTGGACTCTGCATCAGACAATAGAGACATAGCTGAAATATTGAGCAAGCTTGTTTTCAAATGAAATATAAACAAAGCTGCTTTCATGGGAAAGTGCCTTTCAGAGAGACTTGTACAGCCTGGGAAGAGCTGTATGGAGTTTGCATTCTTTCTGCATATTACATGCCTGGCTGCCAGTAGCTTTTCGCTCTTAGTTTAGTATTTTACACCTGTGAAAATGGGGTATGAAAAGAAATGCTGCATCTTTGAGTGTGACGGCACGCAACAATCAGTGCTCTGAAGATAACAGCAACAGTCCAAGGCCTGAAACAGGGAGAAGTCAAGTCTTGGTCCATTTCTTCAAGCGAGTGCTGTTATTGCTGGGAAAAGGAGTGGACTTTGCTGAGTGAATGCTTCAGATTAGCTCTGAAGCACATAGCTGAGATCACATTAGATTGGGAGAGGCTTTTAAGCTATTTCAGAAGCCTTCCTTTCCCCAGGTTTTTAGTAACTGGAGTATAGCGGCTCACCAGTATGGCCTAGTATTGGGGCACAAAACCAAGCAAGCATATGGAGTTAAGCCTGTGATCATAATTCCCAGTGGCTTTAGGGAATCATAGCATCATGGAATGGTTAGGCATTAACCTCTCCCATGCAGTAGCAGAGTCACCTCAAACTGCAGTGTAATTGGGAAGCACCTGCAGGTTCATGTGCAGAGGGGAAATGGGATGTCTGCTGCATTTATGACAGTTTCTCTTACAGATGCTGCTATCAATAAGTTCATCTGCTTTTGGCCTAGTGTCTGGGGGGTCTCTAGTAGTCTTCAGATGTACAACATCAGTTTGACCAATCCATCTTCAATGAATCTTTGTATTTCTCAGATAGTAGTTTAGATAAAGTAATATTACTTTATTATATATTAAAATCATAGCTCAAGGCTTAACATCAATCTTTATAATACTTGGGTAAACAGTCAATCTGTGTAATACTTGTAAAAACAAGCACCACTGATTGCAGCAGGAATATGGCCTAAATTATGGGTTCATGCAGCCAGCTTTTCCTGACTGTGTTTGCACCAGTATGAGAATGATTGTAATGTATGTGATGTATTAGACAGTGATTTCTCTAGCTCTTCCACACCACACACATTTCTGCACTATTTCATTAAAGTTCACTTTTATGGCTGGCGTGGGTGTAGTTAAAGTAATGGGTATAGATAAAAGTGTTGCAGTTTTCTGTTTCCCTCACCAATTAAATGCTTGCTTTGTACAGTATGTATGCTATGTGAGGAATTTGAATGGTTTGCAGTCAGGACACTGATATGCAGATTTTCTTATCTCAGGCATTTCTTTTAAGTACCTTGCACCCCCATTCAAATAATAGTAAAGCCAGGCTCTACCATGAATTGAAGGAAAAAGAAGATTTATTTAGACTTGTTTCAGTGTTGCTCACAGAAATAGTGAGATCCTTCCTCCTTTTTACATTAGAAAGATTTCCTTATGGGAAAAATGCATTAGAACAATCTTAACTCTTTGTAGGACTGGAACTGTAGAAAACAGTGCTGTTGAAGCTAGGCTTATGTGAATAGGTGTTGGATTGCTTTAGACACAATAATGAAATACAACCCTCACTAGATCTTGACTGGTTATTAAAATGCACCCATAAAGAAGGGATTAAGCTGTTTCTGTATAAAGCCCAATTATCAGGAGAGGCCTTGCAGTGGTTATCAGCCAGCTCCCTCAGCTCGTGCATGTGCAGCCTGTCAGGCCCCAAATGACATATTGAGGCCTTTCAGTTCTTAAAAGGGGCCTATAAGACAGGTGGGGAGAGACTTTTTAGCAAGGCCTGTTGCGACAGGACAAAGAGGCTCTAAACTAAAAGAGGGAGATTCAGGCTGGATGTGAGGGAGAAATTCTTTACACTGAGGGTGGTAAAACACTGGCACAGGTTGCCCAGAGAGGTGGTGGATGCACCATCCCTGGAGACATTCAGGGCCAGGCTGGATGTGGTTCTGGGCAACCTGATCTGGTTGAAGATGTCCCTCCTTATTAGAGGGTTTTGGACTGGATGAGCTTCAGAGGTCTGGCCCCTTCCAACCCAAACTGTTCTGTGATTCTATGACTTAGTTACATCCAGTTTGTTTAAGTGTTCTTTTGCTTGGTCCTCCTCCAGTAAGGGTAAGTCTTCCTTGATGCACATTTTTCCTGTGATCTCAGGGGTTTGAGATTCCCAAAGGCCTGTCTTACTGGTAAAGACTGAGGTAAAGAAGGTTTTGAGTACCTCAGTGTGTCATTTTCCTTCAGACCCCCTGCCCCATTCAGCAGTGGGCTGAATTAGTACACTAGTTTTCTGTCACTTTGGTGTTTAAGTGCGCCCTGGTGGTGTGTGTAGTCACATAGGACACTTGACTAGACATACCTGATCAACACTGTGGCTTGTGGAATGCAAACCAGCTTGAAACACATAGGACTGTTTTCATTTGGGGCTAGAGAATGTACCCTGGAGAACTGACCAAACAGTTTGAATGGTGCAATTCTGGAATCATTACTCCCTCTGCTATTTGTCTTGCTAGATATTTTCAGCAATCAACATCACGTTGTGAAATAAAATGTTACTGCTCAAACAAACAATAACTGTTCTTTATGGTCCATTAAAGAACAGCACTTCTGTCAATACAAGGACCATCAAAATGTGAGCCATTTTTTCACTTGCTTTGCACTTTGTTTCCTTTGCTGCAGAATCTCGAAGTTACACAGAAGCCATCAACCACTCTCTGGTGATGTCTGACGGCACTGTGGGCACTAACCCGGCTTTGCTGAGGGCCAACATGCAGGCGGATCCCTCCTTTCAGCACTGTTTTGCATCTTCATGTACTGTTTCAAGTAACAGTCCTATCACAGGGGCAGAAAGGTAGGAAAAGATTCTCCGACCTTACTGTTTAATTCTTATAACTACTTTCCAGCCAAGATGTTACGCTTGCAGAGCATTTGTGCAGGGGCTTTGAGTTTGGTTGTTATGTTTAGTGATGTCCACCAGCAGGAGCTCACCACATACTCAGATGTTATTTGTATAGCAGGGATGCAGTTAGCTTTGAAGATAAATAGGAATACAGAAATAAATAGGAATTTGTAGTTCAGTTACTTCACTGTGTGCTAGTACAAGCTCATACATGTTTTCCTGTGTGCTTAACCAGCTCCTCTGATGCTTTACTGAAAAGCAGTTTATGAAATTTCACACTGGAATAAGTTGTATATGAGAGAGGGAGCACTATTCTCACTGCAGTACCTGTGTTTCTAGTCAGTAAATATCAGAGGATTTGGTTTTGGTAGTGAAGAGCTGACTCCCTCCCAACTGCCCAGCAGGCTGCGAGGTTTTATTATTTCATATTTGTATTATGGTAAACATGTAGGCTCTGGACCAGAGCTTGAATAGTGTAAATTTAGAACACAGTTCTTGTTCCAAGGACCTTACAGCATAAGATGACAAACAGCAGGAATCACAGCAAGCAAACAAGCAGTCCCAGGTTACTGTTAGAGGGCTCAGAAGAACATGACAATAGATAGTCAGTCATTAGCTACACCCTGTATTTACTTACTAGATGAGGTGTTATGTTATAGCTGTTTAGCCTTCCTTCTCTATCACTCTGCAACAACATTCCTGTGTGGCTAATTATCCTATTCTGGTTCTTGGATCATTGGCTCCTTTTTCACAGTAAGTATTTGGAATGTTGTTGATTGGTGTGTCAGACTCTCAGTGAGGAGTTCAAGTATGCTGATACCTATTTATCTTTTATTTATCACATCTAATTGATTTCAGGCAGTACTTGGACTGTGCAAGAATGTTTTTGTAATTATGAATGTGAATCATAAGACTGAACAAAGTATGTTAGTATTTTCGCAGGCAGAGGAGGCAATGTAACATTCATTATAAGTGGATATGAATTAAAAGCTTATTGGGCAATGGAGTGATTATCAAGTTTACATTCCTACTTCAAGCTTTATCTAGAAACTGTTCCTTTCTAGGCATTTTCTTTCTGCCATTTTTCATTTCATCTAGCAGATAGCTGCAGCTCTGGGATTTTTTTCTTGCAATGATTTCTTCTGTTTTCCTTCTGCTTTGATCTGTTCAGACCTACTGGTATCCATTTCCACAATTCCCTTTTAATGAAAAATCCTGTCTTTTTTATTTTATATGTCTCATGTCACCTCTTTTCCCTTCTTCTTCCCCCCACCTTTTCTTCATTCCTCTTCCCCCCCCATTAGCATGGCTAGATGGAGGGTGACATGAGGTAGAAAGTAATGACCTACACTTGAAGAAATGAGTGATCAGGATAGGGCTGGAATCCCTTGTTCCAGCTGCATCACCAGGTCCAGCATGTATCAAAGAGCACCCTCAGGTATTGCCCTGGATGAGGTGATTCCTTGTTTCAGTGATGGCTACTGCAGTATGGATTGTACAATGACACTTCAAGGGAATGATTTGGCTGTTGGTTTCTTCTTTTGCGTTCAAGTTTTGCCTTTTTTTTCCACAGCTCTTCTGCAACAGAGCGTCCTTGGCTTGAAAGCAGCCCTAAAGCTTCCCCATCACTCCAGCTGTCAATGGGAAACAGCAGGCCACCAGGAGGTTACCTTGTGCCCTCGGAATTTTCCAACGCTGTGCAAGATGTCTCCCTCTTGTCTCATTTCCAAAGTCCAGGACTGCAAGTTGTCACCCTGAGCAGCCTGGAGAATTCACCAGCAGAGCCACAGGAAGAACCTGCAGTCAGCAGCAGTGCCCGGGCCTACCTAGGCTACAGTGGGGGCAGCAGAGGCAGTAGCTCTCCACAAGAGGAGAAACAAGCTGCTTACATAGCCAACACTAGCATGTCTCCTAAAGCTGTGAGCTCATCAGTGGCAAGTGCTGAGGACAACGGCGTTTTGACACAAAACTTCATTACAGTGGCCTCTGGACTCAATAGCCAGAACAGTGCAGTCCAGCAGCACCATGCAGTGAATCTTCATGCTCAACCACCTCTCCCAGAGAAAAAGAGGTCCTCTGAAGGAGACCGTTCCTTTGCCTCTGTGTCCCCTTCTTCAAGTGGCTTCTCCAGCCCCCACAGTGGGAGCACAATCAGCATCCCCTTCCCAAATGTCCTCCCAGATTTCTCAAAAATGTTAAGCACTTCCCCAGTGCCAGGTAGGTTTGTGCATCGTAGAAATGCAGATTGCATTAAGTTTTATATGAGTTTAAAAAAGCACTTAGAGGATTTTAAAAGTGGGGATGGGGAGCAATGAAATGAAAATGGCACAGAGGACTTGAATGTTTGCAGTAAGTGGCACCAGCTCAGTGGGTTTGGATGTATTTCTCAGAGAACAAGGCTGCAGAATTCTTTCTGCACTTCCCTAGATGTCAGCCAAGGGCAGCCTGCCTTTTGAACTGCCAACTACAAGCAAGCAGTGTGGAGTCCAACTTCTTTTCATAAGGGCTGGGCTTCTCTGCACCCTTCTAGACCTGTATCAGAATAGTTAAAAATGTAGATGTATATTCACATTGAGAAGTTTGTATTTAATACAGCTTAACAATGGAAGAGTTCTTAATATTTGATGGGTTTTACAAAATGAAACTTCCAAGAATGCTTTCAGAATCTTAGTGTACAGTATGATATTTGTTGGTTCTAAACCAGTTCAGAGTGTTTCTAAATTGTCCTTCTGATCACAAGTGGTTTGAATAATGAAGGTGATCAGAATTTGCAAGAAGAGTAAAAAATGCTTTTGTGTTTAAGCAATGTTTTGACAATTTTTTTCCTTTTATTTCACAGAAAACACAACTGATAAACACGTGACTGTAAAATTTGTCCAGGACACATCCAAATTCTGGTATAAGCCAGATATTTCAAGAGAACAAGGTATATCAACTATACACATTCTGGCATCTCCATTCACAGAAAAGCTGGTCAGAAAATTCTTCTTGAGTTGTTTTGGTGCATACCTGATGTCTAAAAAAATACAAGAAGAAATAAAAAGCCCAGAAGGGCCACAGACAGCCTCACTTAATTTATTTTGTCCAGAGGCTGAATTTAAGAGTGGAAGGCAGTCAAGTAGTCTCTAAACAATATTCAGTTGACCAGACAAATTCTTAGCCTAATGGAATGAACTCCAAAGTAATCTAAATTTTCGGTGGTACAGTGCAGATGTGCTTCACTGGAAAGCTCCAGGTTTTGGAATGGCTAACTGTGTGTGAGGAAACTGCTCTCGGAAACGTCTTGAGTACACGTGTGCTGCTGTGGCATGATCTCAGCCATGTGTGTTTCTCTGCACAGATAATAGGTTGAGAGGTGCTAAATATCAGAGAAGAATTAATTAGCCAGAAGTCACCATAAAGGCATCCTCATGTACCAGTCATTCTGTAGCCTGAATTTCACTGCCAGCTGCAAGTGGCATACGTTATTTCTTAAAGGTCACAAAATAACACCCCTATGCAACAACAATACAGATATAGTACATTTATATGTAGCTGTATTACTGAATCAGATAAAGCTGTAGCTATATATGTGAAAATATATACATACAAACTTACACCTTGTCCATGCAACAGTGTGTAAGTAAAACATGCTGGGTGCTTTGCAAATGCAATTGGTCTCATGGTCCTTGTGTCTGTATTGTAATACTGAGCTATACTGAATTCTATTTAATGAGTTATAGCAGGATTTCAACTGGGATTCTTAAAATGTGGTTGTCAGAAAGTAAAAATAACAGATTAGTTCTGCATTGGGAAGGGAGTCCATGCTAAACCAAAATAGTGTGAGCTTCAGCTACTGTCAAATAGTGAACTGCTCTGTCTAGTTCATAGTTTCTCAAATGGTGAAGATGCCTCTTACATCATAGTGGTAAATTTGAGTTGAGGGTAGTAAAGATCATAGAAAACAGATCATTAATTTGTCTTCAGATGATGTTTTTTGGTCCTTTAACTCCAGTCCTCTTCCCTGTATCTGCTTCCCTGCCCATAATGAGAACTTTAAACGTGCAAAGAAAATGTCCTGACTTGATGTGAGTCCAGAGAGGGGAGTAGATCATAAAGGAATTTTAAACCTAGCTGCTTGAACACATGATAAGAGAATCTTCCCAACCTTTCAGTATGCATCTTTTCACCCTACCAAGTAAAAATCCTTTTAAAAAGCGTTTGAAGATCCTGTTGGTGAGGAGGGGGAGCACTTGTCCTTTTTTTGTGTGCTAAATGGACTGCTCTTGCCACATGATTACTGTTCCCTGTAGATTTAGAAGTGTTACATGAGTGCTTCTGAATTGTGGGGTTTTCCATAGTCATCTTCCTCCTCTCAGCACATGGCAGGTTATTTGATGAGGGCCTCTTCATCAGGGACTGTAGTGATAGGACAATTATTGGTGGGTTCAAACTGAAAAGAGAAGTTCAGGTTAGATATAAGGAAGAAGTTCTTCCCTGTGAGGATCGTGAGGTGCTGGCACAGGGCACGCAAAGAAGTGGTGAATGCTCCATCCCTGGCAGTGTTCAAGGCCAGGTTGGATGGGGCTTGGAGCAACCTGCTCTAGTGGAAGGTGTCCCTGGCAATGGCAGGGGGTTGGAACTGGATGATTTTAAGGTCCTTTCTAGACCATACCAGTCTGGGATTCAGTTATTGTGAAAATGGTTGTTTTCTTCACCATCTGACAGCTAACAGAAGAGAACAGAAATCTCTTCAACAGGAGAAACAGTTATGTCTGCATTTTCCTGATTTTCTGTTCCTACTCCTTTTCATGGAAAAACATAAAGTGTGTTTATGTTTATAATGTAATCATTGCTCAGGCCTTGCAAAACATGACTTCATGCCCCATGTGAAGAATTTGCATGTTCTCTGTATACAGTTAAAAGACTACAGGGTTAAATCTGGGCTTTTTCCAGGGTTTCTGTGAAGGCTTCCTGATCATTAGAAACTCTGGAAACAAGCATTTCCGAAAAGTTTAAGGGGGAAAAAACTAAGGCAAAGTACTGGTGTTTTATTTAGACCAAATTAAGGTCAATCATTAGATGAAACTTTTGAGTTTAAGATTTTGGTTGGGCTGCTTGATTTCAAAGTCTGCAGCAGACTCATGCAAAGCTGGAGCAGCTTCCCTGCAAAAAGGTTCCTCTTGGGGAGAACTTCATTTCCCACTTACAGCAGAGCTCACAGAATACAGATGTCAAATATTTCAATGCTTGGACGGTCAAAGAGTAAATATTCTCTTACGTTTCCCTTGTTTTAAAACGAGTAAGGGAGTGAGACTGCTTAGCAGGAACAGAAACTCAGTGGTGGATGAGAACAGATCTGCTCTGTATGGTGATACTTCATAGGGAAATCAAAACAGTGCTGTGTGGTCAACCTGGGAATGAGAGTGTGCTCTCTGTCATGCTTCTAACAAGTTGACAAAATGTAAGCAGGAATCAACTTGCTGTTGCACTGGTTGTAAGAATCCTGGCGGGGGACCTGCATGTCCTTCTCAGTTTAAAAATGAGCCAGGATCTATACTTCAGATGTATCTTGAAATAAGTATCTATGAGATTTGCACAAGGTGTTTCCACTCATATCCCCCAAATATGCTTGACTGTATTATCTTCAGCAGTGGGGGCAGAGAAAAGGATCTTCCTTCCCTTAGTCTCCTATTAATTACAGATTTTGACTTCTGTACTTCTTGGGTACGCACATTTTTCTGCAACTGTTTTTCTCTCTTTCTCCTGAAATCCCTGCAGCCATTGCTGTTCTCAAGGACAAGGAACCTGGCTCATTCATTGTTCGAGACAGTCATTCCTTCCGGGGAGCCTATGGACTAGCAATGAAAGTTGCTACGCCACCTCCTTCTGTGCTGCAGTTAAACAAGAAAGGTACTCCATGCCCTTCTATCTATTATTTAACAAGCCATATATACTAGGAATTTCTTACTACAGGGTAACAATCTAGAGGAATCTCCCCTCTTCTAGTAAATGCAACTTGAATTACAGGCTCCCTTTGGTACCTTGTTAAATGAGATTGGAGAAACTGTCTGTTGTACTTTGTAGTTCTATCATGGCTTGTAAATGTGTGTTCACTATAGCTGTGTATGTATTGTACCTTAGCAACATAATAGAAAACCATGGGTCCTCCCAGGCAATCAGAAATCTGCCTTTGATCCACATACCACCCTGTAAAGCTTTAGCTCGGCTGAAGATTGAATACTTTTGGCCCTGAGGTTTTGTTTTGAGACAGTTCTACATTAGATATAAATCTGAGGAGGTTCCCTAAGGAAAGATGATAGCTGCTTAAAAGGAGTGATTAAATTCACCTACTCTCCCAGCTCCAGTGCCTCCATGTATAACTTGTGCCTGATAGTTGTGAAAGGTAAAATGAAAACATACAGAAAGCAAGTTATTTCAAGTTCTGTACACTTAATCTGGTATCTTGAGACAATTTCTAACACAAATTTGCCATGTAATCCTTCTTTTTATTGCCAAGAAGCATCAGCAGAACCACTGCAGTGTCTTACTTAATCAAGTGTTGTGGTTTAAACCATGACAGGACTGCACAGGGGCAGTGAGAGCAACAAGGATGTAAATGGAGAGTGGCTATACGTGATTTTAGTAATAATTTTTTCCATCATCAGACCCATGAATTCCAGAACACATGAAAGTTCAAACTCTGTCTAAAAGAGCCAGTTCGTGTTAGTTGTGCCACAGACAAGTAGTAGTAAGAGAAAACTTAGCTGAGACTGTAGCATTCTTCCACTTCTAGCTGTGTGATATTTAACTCTTGATTCCCGCTGTTTTATCCTAGAAGGCACAAATTTGTTTAGTTTCCTGCAGATTTTCTTGCTCCAAGCTTCCCCTTCTCACATACCCCTGTAGTCATTCAGTTTTAATATTCTGGGAGTGTAACAGCAAACAGCTGTTTGAAAAGGTGGTCTTCGCACTATTTCCTGTTTCTGCTGTCCAGGTTAATGTGTTCATCTTTATTAGCTTAAAAGTCAGCCCTTGAAGTCATGTGTTTCCTGGACTGTGGCTGATAGATCATAGTTAAAAGGAGCTTTTGTGTGTTGTTGCTCTTTTGTTAAGGCTTGAATGGTTGGGTAACTTTATTCCATCACTATGAAATAACCCTTAAATTGCTTGGAGAGAGAATCAGTTTCTAGTTGGGTGTGAAATACTGTGAATCGGCCCTTCAAGAAGTAATGAAGTTTTCTTATTTATATGTGTGCGTATGTATGTTTAAAGAAATATTAAAGCTCAAGGGAATTTTTCTGTGTCTCTTGGACTTTGCATCTCATCATGACATCCAACTTAACCTTTTTGATTTGTCTAGGACAGTAAACCAGACAGAAAGACTTCAAAAACCTGGTGAAACCTGGGGATTTCATCTGATTGTTTTCAGGAGCAAAGACTTAGTGTAAAACTGCAAACACTTTAAAACTTCACTGAGAGACTTGGTGTCATTACCTTGGTGTAGCTCAGTTGTCTGTTGCTTTAATCTGGAAATTGTGTGAGCAAAACCATCACTAGAAACCTGAGTGTTTTGTCACACTTTCACGTGTTACATTGGATGCAGGTTCTTCCAGTGGTTAGAAATTCTGCATAGAATTCTGATGCAAATTTCTGACCATCAGATTTCTGTTCCTGTCTGTAGTTGGGACCTTGCTTGGAAACCAGTGTGTATTTGGCTGTCACTCACGGTTACAGAACCTTTTCCTCTGGTTGTCTAAAGTGAGCTATTTGCTAGTTTGTTTTTTGCAAAATGGCCTTTCTACTACAGCTTGTAACCTTGCAGCCGGGCAGGTCTAATGTATTCTTTACATGTTGTATATAAAACATTTGGTGGTATTGTGGAAAACTGCTTCACAAAGACCTGCTAATTTGTGACACTTGTCTCCTCATTGCTTCTCTTCATGAGCTGCCTTTTCTTTTTTCCACACAGTTGGAGATTTGTCAAATGAACTTGTAAGGCATTTTCTGATTGAATGCACTCACAAGGGGGTGCGCTTGAAAGGATGCCCAAATGAACCATATTTTGGTAAGTACAGTACATCACAGGGACACAGAAAATGGAAACAGTTTGCATTTGCCAGAGCTGTTTTATAGACTTGGATTGAGTGCAAATGAGAGAATACTCATTTCTCATCAGTCCTGATGGTTTCTGTAGGAATGCATTCTGAGGTTAGAGGAGCCTTGTACATGTTTACCTTAAGTATATATGCAAGCTTGTCTACTACTACCAGTTCAGCTGCAGACAGTTGAGCTAGATGACTGTTACGGATCTCACTGATTCAGGACCTTCACCTTAATTTGACTGGTCCTGTATGTATGCTGTGTATTAGCTGGCTAAAATGGCATCAGAGTGGGACAAAGTACATTATGCTGGGTCAGTCTACCTAATGCAGCATGATGAAAGCACACTGCCTGTTGTGGCAAACAGCCAGACATGTACTTGGCTGCTCACTCACTTGCCCTCCTCATTGAGGCAGGAGGGGAAAATATGATGAGAAGGCTCATGAGTTGAGATAAAGACAAGGAGGTTTCTAACCAGTTTCTGCTATGGGCGAGAGAGACTGAAGTTGGGGAAAATTAATTTATTTTTGTACCAGTTAAAATCTCTATTCAGGTAGTGAGAAAAAAACATTAAAGTAACACTTTTACTTCTCCTTTTCCCAAGCTCAACTTCACTCTTCCCTACAGACTCCTTACCCCACCGCAGGCAGTGCAGGAGCGGATGAGGGGTGTATGGTCATTACAGAACAGTTCCTCTCTGCTGCTCCCTGCCCTCCCACTTTTTCCCTGTTGAGGTGTTGGGTTTTAGAGCCTTCATTTTTTTGGGTTCTAAAAATGAGGCTGGTTTAGGTTGAACCTAAAATTGAATTTTCCTCAAGTGCGTGATTATAATGTTCAATGTTTGTTGGTAAACAGGATCTAAGGATGGCTTTTTGTACAAGTGGGCTGATGAATATCTGATGAACATGTGTCTTCTTACAGTCTTATAGACTTCTTAAAGACATGCTAATGTCAAAGATGACTAATGTATAATTATTTTAAGTCAAGTCCAAATGACAAAAGGGACTCTGAAAAGAAGAATAATTTCTCTAGACCATCTTTGATGCTATCAGAAGCACAAAATAGATTTGTATAGACAAAGCACTATGCAGTGGAGACTAGGGGCTCAGAGGCAGAACTCCTTTTTCTCTGCCTCACATAGCTTTGACCCCTTGTGCTCTTACCATCTTCATAAAATTCTACTACAGTTAATGTAGCTGAAGTTAAGAGCGTTGAAAGGAATTTACTGACTTGCATGTTACTTTTTGTCATTTTTGTGCTTTCTCCATTTAAAGCAAAGGTCAGGATTTAAGCAGGGAAAAGGGGGCATATGATTATGATTAGTGAGTTCAAGTACATCCAAGTGGGAGAGTGCTGGGAAGCTTGAATACATTAAAGTTGACCAAAGAAGGTCTCAGCTTAGGTGCCAAGAGAATATTTTTTAAAGGGCAGGGGGGAAGGCTCCTTGATCTATAAAATACTTGAGAGCCAACATAACTGTTCAGCATTCTTGCTGTCTGCCAAGTTAACTGTGCATGTCTTGTTACTCTTCTGACCGCAGGGAGTTTGACGGCTCTGGTGTACCAGCATTCCATCACTCCACTGGCGTTGCCTTGCAAGCTCCTCATCCCAGACAGAGGTATGCTTGTTAAAGTACAGAAGAGATATACCCAGCCAAGCTCTGCTTCAAAGTGCCAGTGTCTGAAGGCAGGTGAAGATGTGACAAGCTGAGATCTAAGCAAGAATGCAGAGGGAAGGAAGCTGTGTTTTGAAAGTGGTTCTTCAATACTGCTGATGGCTCTTACCCAAGGTGTAGCTGTGAGCAGACTAGTTCTGTGATACTCCAGTTACAAACACACATGTCATGGAAATCCACACAATAAGTCTACCACATAGGAAGATAAATGTACTTCTCAGACATGAAATTACACCTGTGTAAGGTTAGATATAGCCACTCATGCAGGTCTGGGTAGCAAAAAAGAAGGCAAGTAGGTAAACAAAAGTGTCCTGAGTATGACACTGGCAAGGAGGCAGCAGCAGCTTAAATAGGTCAAAATATTGTTTAAGTGATCAAAAAGCCTGTGTTAAATCATGGGACTGTAATTCTAATTCTGGTTATGATAATGTCATAAACCACTCTTAAGACAACAGCAAAATGTAGTTCTGGCTTGCCCCATAATTCAGTTGTGTGTTACTCTCCCACATGAAGTTACCACCACATGTATTACTGAAATGTTAAACATTCTTGTGGTTTTCTACTGAACTCTGTAAGCGTTTGTTAAAGGCCATATGTCAGTGTTCAAACATAGCATTGGAATTCTGCAAATACATTAATGAAACCATTTTAGCACAAAAACATGATATGGTAGATGTGACCAGAGATCTCTTTATATGGCAAAGCAGCGTGGTAGGTGGGCTTGATCTCCTTATCCTGCTCACCTAAAATGGAAAGCTCCTTCATTCTGGCAGAAGTGCAGGACTGAAACGTTTGCCTTGTCTTGAATAGACATTATCAGAGTGAATTTTTATTGTCGATTTATTTTTTAATCCAATTTGATCACACACTTGAAGATGATCTTCTGTGGTTGATGATTCTGGACATGGTGTGTGGAGTATTTAAAGCATATGGCTAACTCTGAACATGTTAATAGTGTCACATACCCTATTACTGCTTTCTTCCTGATTTGAATGGATTCAAAGACAGCATGCATCATGTTAAATATAACAGATCTTTTTACATGCATATATGTAACTGAAAGAGCATATTGATGGACAGTTTTCTCACTAATTTTAATTGGGAGGCAAACATTCCACTGCTGTCTTAATAGTTCAGATGTTTGTTTTCTACATGAGTATGAAGAAAAGAGGATTATGTTGTCATGTTCTGAATCAAAATGCAATTAATTGATTTCATTGTAGAAACACAATTTCTTTATGCCTAAATGAGTGTCAATAATACAGAATAAATGAGATAATGAAAATGAGGGTTATAATAAGGGAATACAGCTATTAGTATGATTTTAATGTGGTGGTGTGTGTGTCCCTTATGCTATGTAGTTATGTCTTACTGTCAGGAAGTAAAGGTTGAGCATCCCTCTTGCAATGCTGGAGGCAAAAAAAAATGATGCAGCTCAAAAGCCACATGAATGACTGTAGTTGCAGTTACAAGATTGTTTCAGAGTTCTGGCCAAGACCTGGCCAGTGGGTGAGATGACAATTCTAAAAGCTGAATTCATACTTGTCTGAGTGCGTTGATCTGTTGATTCAAGTCCAGACAAGACATGGACTGTGTTTTCTGTTTGCAGATCCCTTGGAGGAGACGGCAGAAACTTCTCCACAGACTGCTGCAAACTCAGCAGCGGAGCTTCTTAAACAGGGTGCAGGTCTGTTAAACCTTTTCCTTGCATTTGACTGGCACCAGACTTTGTGTCTTACAGCCTGGGAGAAGCTGAAGCTAAGACTAGACTGGAGGATGTTTAAAGGGAGAAGTTAAATTTAGACTGCTGTGTAGAAGTGGAAAGGGCATTGTGAGAATATATACCAAATTCTTTTTGTTTTCTGCAACCAGGTCCTAAACTCTACAACCCTGTGTTTGCTTTCCAGTCATGCCTCCCCTTGGAATCTGAGGTACACATAGGTTGGCTCGAGCACAGCAGTTTTTAAGTGGCCACATTGCTTTCATAACTGATGAACTTAGAGAAGGTATTTTCAACCTGTGGTTGCAGAGGTTCATGAGCTATGTCTGAGGTCTGCAAAGGGCAACTAAAGAACGTGTTCAGTAGGAGTCATAACACACTGTTGTTGGACATGGTGCTCTGAGTACCCCTTTATAATGTTATAGCTGTCCTTAGTAGAAATGCAGCCACTGTGTTATTCCCCTATATAGTGTCCAGGGGATCCTGTCCATGCCCTCCCATGCTCCCTCATTTTTGGTCTGCTATGAATTCTCCCCGGGATCTGTCTGTCCACCAAATTAGTCCAATTAGAGCACGACAGTACAGAATACACTGCATTTGACACACTCCATGCCTTTATGCTGCCTCTTCGCCCCCACCCAGTTCAAGGCATTTCTGAAGGGGGCAGTTGCCAAGCTGAGCTGCTCTGGAGAGTGTTGCTCCTTGCTTGTGCAGCAGTCTGCTTTGATTTGAGTACCCCTTCAAGTGCTGTAATCAAGCAGGCATGTGTGGCTGAGGCAATGGCAAGCCTTTGTGAGGCTCTGCCAGGAGTGAGCACTGGCCTTGATTTTTCTGTCTGCTGGTGCTGACAGGTTTGTTGTGGCCAGCAGGGGAAAAGAAACAAGGAGAACTCATTTTTGTAGAACCTTCCCTCTTCCAAACCTGCCTGAACACGTTCCTGTGTGACCTGCTCTAGGTGGCCCTGCCTTGGCAGGGGGTTGGAGCAGGTGATCTCCAGAGGTCTCTTCCAGCCTTGGCAATTCTGATTTTGTGGAAAACCCACCAAAAGAGGCATATGTTGTCTTTTGAGAAATGTTGGGTTCTCCTTGCTCAGGCAGTGCTTTTCAAACAAAAAGAAATAATCCTTGCTTCATTTGGGGCAGCAGGCAGGTAACTCCTTATGGGAGTTATCACATGATGAGTCATTTTGGAAACTTAGTACATGTGGGTTTTAGTTGCTGGTGGTTTTGTCTTTAGACAAGGTTTGGGACCTGAATAGATGAATTAGCTAGGGGAGATGCTCAGAGGGTTTTTTGCCTTGATACATCATTTCCCACTGATTTTCCATGTTTCAGAGGTCCTTCTCCAGTCATAGAGTCATCTAGTTGTGGAATTCAGTACTGAAGTGCAGACCCAAAACATAAATCATTTCTTTTCCAACTATCTGAGCTGTGTGAGCACCTGCAGTTTAGCCAAAGCAGATTCACTTTTCCCCTGCCCTGCTTTACAAGCAAAGAAATTAAGATGTATTTTCCTGAAATTTATATGTCTGAAAAAACCTAATGAGTATTTCCAGTCATTATCTGAATGCAGAAGCTGACTGGAAACCCTTTGGAAATCCTGTGGAAAATGAGAGCAGCAACATTGCAGGGAAGCTGCACTGCACGAAAGACACATGTATTCCTTTTGCTTTAGCCTTGAGTATGGTTTCTGTGGGATTGCTGTCATTAGATTCCCCATCTAACATTCCCTATGGTCTTAATGAAGATATCTTCCAGCCTTTCTCATTACCTGGCCTTTCCTGTAATCTCCTTAAGCTGACATTTTTGCACTTTCCAATACTTCTGAAACAGGTTCCACTTACAGGTTTTTGTGCTACAGAAGTAAAGAAAGACACAGTATTTGGTGACATGTTTTGAACTATCACATTGAAGGCAAATTTAGACAAAATGCTTGGCTGATTCATTTAGAAACAAAACTTGAACACATTCTGTTGACACCAATGCAGTGTGCGACAGAAGAGGAAGGGAAGCACTTCATCTGGGTCTCCAAAGTGCAGTCTGACTATGAAACAAGGGAAGCTTCCTGTGGTGGAAAGAGCTGAAAGGATAACGAAGAGCATTAGAGCTATACCAAACATACACAGTAATGACGTGAGAAGAGGAGAGCTTATGGTTTGGAATGTTATTTACCATTTTGGATAGACATGACAGAAAGCTGTTCAGTGAGGAAGGCCTCATTGAACTTGCCATTTGTCATTTTAAACGCCTCTCTGCATGAACTGAACAGTAATTGATTCAGACAAAGGTTGTTGAAACGATCACACCAATGTGCAAATGCACTTGGGAAACTTGGTGCTTTCAAATGAAATAAAACAAATCTCTGGATCACTTCTTTCACTGACAGACTCCAGAGCTTGTAGTTACTGGGCTGATCATCATGCTGGAATCTAACTCATGCTTACACAGTCATTAACTGTAGGACTGCTAGGTTGTTTTAAAAGTGCCAATGCCTAGCTGTGTGTTTTATATAGCTAGTCATAGGAGAAAGCTTTAGTCAGATTACAGAATAGCCATATGAGAAGAGAAGCTATTAGATTTAATTTAGTCTTTGCTTTCATATTAAGGTTGGCAAGTCAAACTAAACTGCTAAACAGATGAAATGTTGGATGGTAGTTTGCATGCATCAGCTGCCAGAGTTGCAATCTCTGACCTGGATACCTAAGCAAATATTTTATCAAAACACAAAGTCTGTGAGCACCAAGAAAGAGGACTTTACAAGAGCAAAAATGGTCTTAACCTGCTTGTAAATTTTACTTTATGCCAAAGTATGTAAGTCACAAAGTATTTAAGTGTGTGAATAATTCTAGATAATAGTAATTAACACTGTATGATGCTATATGGCACAGTTACTATATAGTACTGTCTAGTATTATACAGTATTATAGTCTAGTATATAACGCTACATAAGATTAATATTTACTTTCCTAGTGTTTGCTGCAGATTTGATATGAGGCAGGCCTGTGATCTCCAAAACTTATAGTCTTGAACTATGAAGAAAAAATTCTTCCCTGTGAGGGTGCTGAGGCGCTGGCACAGGGTGCCCAGAGAAGCTGTGGCTGCCCCATCCCTGGCAGTGTTCAAGGCCAGGTTGGACACAGGGGCTTGGAGCAACCTGGTCTGGTGTGAGATGTCCCTGCCCATGGCAGGGGTTGGAACTGGATGAGCTTTAAGGTCCTTTCCAACCCAAACCACTCTGTGATTCTATGATCCTTTGAAGCAAGAGTGGAACATGGTGAGGCACACACAGAAGGTTTGCTGCTGGTCTTCCCTGTTTGCTTTACAAAGGTGGAAAGTTTACATGTTGTTTGGTTTTGTTCAAAAGACACCTGTTTGATTGCTGCTCGGTAATGACCTCTCAAAATCTTTCCTCTCTTTCATTACAGCATGTAATGTCTGGTACCTGAACTCCGTGGAGATGGAGTCCCTCACAGGCTACCAGGCAGTACAGAAAGCCTTGAGCCTGACACTGATGCAAGACCCTTCTCCTATCTCAACTGTTGTCCATTTCAAAGTGTCTGCGCAGGGAATCACGTTGACAGATAATCAAAGAAAGTAAGAGGATATCCAGCCTTGTCCCCTACCTGTGTTGGCTGCTGTTGATTTTCCTAGTTACATTTTGCACTCTCTGTCTCAGAGGATAATAGGATATTTTAAGGAATGACAGTGAAAGAGTCAGCTCTCCAAAGGACTGGAGAATGAATGTTTGAAGCTGTGGACGTTACGTTCCACATGTCAGCTTTTACATCTGGAAGGTCACTTTGCCATGGCATTTTTTTTCTAATGAAAGGGAAAGTAACGGCTTTGCCAGCATTTGGTATTCAACCTATCCACTGAAACAATTTATCTTCAGGGTATCTTTCACCAGTATCAACAGAGTTGGCCTAAGCAGACAGTGCGCATCACTGTGTAATTGAAATAGTGCTTCGGATAGCCTATAAAATACTATGATACAAAGGTAATTTATGTTTATACTTTGTACTGAATGCTGTTAAGGCTACCACAAAGTCTAGCTTTGATAACTGACAATTACCAAGGAGGGACAACAGGAATTTGTTCTAGGTTAAAAAGAAGTGGTGCCAGACTACTTAATTCTGTGGGGTCTGCAAGTGCTTACAGCAGGTCAAGGACAAAACCTTACATGATGGTGCCTATGAGTGCTTGTATTTTGAAACTTACTATATTCACAAGTTCCACGAAGTTGCATTTCTCACATAGTATCTAAATGGCCATTTTTTTGTAAAAACCCCCACATTTCATACTTCTTTTTCTTAGCTTGAGGGGCAGTTTTCCTTTGGCTCAAAACCTTGATGTTACTATTCTAAATATGGATTTATTTGGTTGGAGCAGTTCAGATGGCTTTCAAAGTCACTCACAGATAGCAAAAAGAATATATTGTCATTGTTAAATTGAGGTGAAATGTAGTTTATTTTTCAGATCTGTTTATTGTCCAATATTTTAAGCATCTTAACTATTCCTAAAACTTGTGTTCTTTCTTTCTACCCAGACTCTTTTTTCGGCGACATTATCCAGTCAACACAGTTATTTTCTGTGCTTTGGATCCACAGGACAGAAAGTAAGGAAGTCAAGCAGTGTTTCTAATGTGCTGTTTATGTTGTTGATCTAAAAGAAAAAAAACTAATATAGCTTTCATTTTTATTTCTTTTTTTTGTTTGTTTTCTTTACTGTTTCCTGCATGGACAACCAGATGGATGAAAGATGGCCTTTCTGCAAAGTAAGTGGGCACCTGCCTCAGTCTCTTTTAACTGAATGTTTTAGTAATATCAGTTTCTCAGTGTTCTATATTATCCTTGTCAAAAGGGAAAGCAGCTGTTCTGAGACAAAAATCTATCTGCCCACTGTAATTAGACTTAAGTTACTTCATCTTCACCTCTGCAAGTCAGGGCCTAATTATGTGATAGTGGGATGTCTGGAGCCAGAGTTAGTGTGGTTTATTAAGGCTGCAGGTCTGTGATTGGATTAGTTTCAGAAATGAAAACAGCCATTTGCTACTCTGTCTTGTATTCCATTTGTCTAGCAACGTGAACACAAGCTTACTTGTCCCACTCAGACTGATAGCTCTGAAAAAGAAAAACCCCACACAGCAGATAGATAAAAACACTCCCAGCAGTACTAGTGTGTGGCATAAATGTATACTTACCAGTGGATTGCAAAGCACTTTCTACTGAAGGCAAGCACCATTGTTCTCCGCTTAACAAAAGAAAAGCCCTAAACAGGGAGAGCTTAGGCACTGGCTTCTGGAAAGGAACAGAAATAGATGGCTTAAGTCCTGTTCCCAGTACTCTTTCTGCTGAGGTCCATTGCCTTCAAACCCACTTTTTAGGCTGTTCCTGGCACACCACACCAAGTACCCCCCAAGGTAGGTAAAGGAACAGTGGTACTGAATCAGATTAAATATATCCCCAGGATCAGCAGCATGTTTCCGACAACAGGCAGAGTAGAAGGAAGGGGACAGTCTCTTTACCTGATTCTGGGTGTCCTGAGCCACTTGGGAGCTCCCGAGTTGGCTGCTGCACCTGAACCACTGTGTTTAGCAGTCACTCAGGACCTTGTTGATCGCAAGTGATGAAATCTGATTTTATGCTTGTGGTTTGTGCAGTATCATTTCTGCTTTATGAAATGAGGCAATGTCTGTCTGTCTGTTGCCCTTGCAGAGTATTTGGGTTCGTTGCCCGGAAGCAAGGCAGTGCCACGGACAATGTATGCCACCTGTTTGCAGAGCATGATCCAGAGCAACCCGCCAGTGCCATTGTGAACTTTGTATCAAAGGTCATGATCGGATCCCAGAAGAAGATCTGATGTCTTCACATCCTTGACTCAGAGCTCTTCACTGATTCCGCTGAAGGAAAGCACTGTGAGAGAGGGAGAAAGCATATTCAGCAGCAAAGCCTGACCCTTGCCATTCCCAAGAAGGAAAGCAGAGGATGGCCTAGCTGCGTTCTGTCGCAAGAGCCTTGTGTTTGCCTTTTCTTTGAAGATGCCTCTAACTTAAAGCATTATTTCTTTGTTTTTATATCAAAGGACAAAACAAAAGAAGGTGGGTGCCACCCAAACCTGTGAGGCCCAAACCTGAATGAAGCATAAATGAAAAACTTTTCTCCTGAAGGGTTTCTAATATATTTTCACATGCTGTTTCTCATCATCTATTGGAGCAGAAATACTCACTAGGCTGTGCTACTTCTGTGCAGAAAATGTTTTGTGTAACCTCCAAAGACACTTGCCGTAGTTGCATCAATGGTAGCTATAGGCCTTGCAAACATGCTCTTAAGGGAACGATGGTCTGAGGAAGACTATTTGCTCTTCCCTTCATCCTTATGTGATCAGTGATGGGAACTGAATGGAGAAAGGGGAAGATGTACGTGAAGAGAAGGTTTGTGCAAGTTGATTTCTGATCAGAAGTGGAAATGTGGAGCATTTGGGGAGGTTGCTCTGTGTCGAGAGGGCTGGGCTGATTTAGTTGGAAAAATTCTAAATAGGGGAGAGGTGGCAGAAAAAAGTTGTGTGGAAATCTGTAATTTGGCTTTTTGTATTATTTTTTTATACAGAGAACTAAGCAGGGAAGATTCTGTATTATAATAATTACAGGATAAAAATGAGGGAAAAGAAGAAAACTTTATAATTTATACGTTTTTTAACATTTGCCAGATTATTTATAGTAGATCTCAGATCTTGGTATGTCATAGAGATACACTTAAACTAGCCCATTGTTGGGCTTTGCCTTTTTAGCTCTATTTTGGATAAGTAGAAGTGTTTATAGCTTGTGCCTTGCTAAATAGAGTCTCATAGTTTGACTTTTGTCTTACAGTGATAAGCTACTTCCCATTTCCTGTCCCTGCAGTACTGTTTTGGTAGTAATATTTGTTCCCGTACCTAATACATAATTCTATTTGTGGATTCTTCCAGCCCCATTTTTATTGGAGTTTTGTGGATTTTTTACCTTTTTTTTTTTTCTTTGATCTTTAGGAATTATTTTTGGTTTATAATATCTTTTTTAAGAATTCCTTGAGTTTGGAAATCCAAAAGGGAATGGAATATATTTTGTTACTCTGTCCCACTTATTGAGAGCATTTATGTAATGATTTCTACAACTGTCACACTTGCACAGATCTCTGTATGTATACATTGGTATTTTAAATGCATAACAAAGTGCTGGTTACCTTTACAGAAAGCTGATAAGGTAGATTACAGTGGAAACCTTCATGAGGAGAGCAAGCCACTGAAGTCTACTCTGGAACTCCCATTCACTTCAAAAAGAGCAGTACTAGACCCCTGTATCACAACTGATGGTAATAAAACAGCTTCACTTGTGACGGTGCTGAAAAGCTTCACTGCCTCTATTTGATGTGTGGTTGTCAACATAGCAATAAACTGAGAAGTAAGATGACATGCTGAATTTGGCATGCCAGTGCATGAGGCACTGGATCAACTAGTAACTGTACCCACTTGGAAGATTTAATCGTTTTATTCACTTTTACTAGATAATAGTTAAATGGAATGGGGAACTCCGGTTGTGCTGTATAGTAAGAAGTTTCCACCAATTTGGTCTGTCCTGTATAAATTATGATCTGTATTATATTAACAGCTCTCTCCCTATTTCCTAAAGTATTAGGATCGTGGAAACATTATTCAGTGGCCATAGCCAAAGTTACTGATGTAACTATGAATTTTGTATAAATAACTGGATACTTTTTAAAAGGAAGGGGGTGAGGAACAGAGGGAGAGGAAAAAAATACTTAAGTTTATGTATTTGGACCTGGAAGTGGAGAATCAGTAGCAGTGGGTATTGGATGTCTGTAAAAGGGTGAAGCAATCCAAAGCATAGTAGCTACCGTTGAAGCAACAAAGGCAAGTGCCTCTGATTTGTACCAAATACTTCTCTTCTTCTCACACAGAGGTATACTACTTAAACAGTGTTCATGTACCATCCAAAAGGGAATGCAGCTCTTGAGGAGTTTTGATCCTTTTGAAATATGTGAGGACAATGTCACATATTCAGCCAGTTGAAGCCCAGTGAATTTCTCCAGCTGACATCTCAATTACATTTAAGTCTGAATTAGATTTAAATCTGATGTGTTGTGAGCACTGAAATGAGACAGAATTTTTACTACTTTTTTTACTTCTGTAGATGACACTTAAATTTCAGTGTGTCTTGTTAGACACCATGGGTTGGCCTTTGGACTGAAAATAAAGTGTCCTTTTCCCCCAGTTTTATCATTTCCATTCAGGGCCTTATTTTTTAGTCCCTGTACTTTCTCAAGCTGCTGGATTCAAGAGCATAAGGAATTGAACACTGACATTCCTGGTGGTGTTTCCTGGGAGTTTAGCTCTACTTGGTAAGTGGGGAGAAAAGAAGTTGCCCTGTTTCTAAGGGAGGTGTTTTATTATGCGTTCCTTTGGATTATATTGCCACCTGCTTTTGCTTTTAATGAATTAAAAAATGCACAAAGCAAGATAATTCTGTACGTACCATTATGTAGTGTATGTCGAAAGATATTCATGAAACACTTGTTCATGGCAAATACAAGACTAAATAGTTAATACAGCACTTTCTTTCAAGGTTTTTGGTAGATGTGTATATGCAGTTTCATAACTAATGGCAGCAAGTGACATACGTATTTAGCCAGACTCCTATTAACCTTCTTAGTAAATGTACTACTATAATCGTACAGTGTTAAACTACAAAAATGCTAAAAGCCATGTTTTTAATTGAATGATTTCCATGTATCCAAGAGTATCATTAAAAAAAATAATCTCATGTTTCCTTCTTGGTTTTACCTACTAGTGCAAATTATTGTCTTTTTCTTGAAACTGTAAAGAAGCATCAGAAGGTCTCCAGTATGTAAATGAATGTTCTATAAATTCTTTGTATAGTCATTTTCTCTGCTCTTCAGATATCACCTCTGTTCAGATTGTAATAAAATGATGAATGTGAAATTTCACAACACAATGTTACAGGGCAGTCTGCTTGGAAAGAACGTTACCTTCTGGCAATGCTAATAACCAAAACCTTGGTGAGATAAGAATAGTTTGTGTGCTGGAACAGGGGCTTAGTTTAGTTCCTTCAAGGTTTCTTTCAAGTACTTGATGTCATGTGAGTCTGTGTTCACGGTTCAAGTTAGTTAATTAATATGATTTGCCTAGTTCATTTGCTGTTATAATGATATGAAAGTGCCTTTTGCCTGCATTGCATTTTTCAGTGTAAGAAGAGAGAATATATGATGTCATCTTCTGGGATGTCTGTGCCCATTTAACTGTGCCTCCACGGTGACTACATTGGAAAAGCTTCCAGAGGAGCATGAGGGGAGAGGGAGAAACCTAATCCGTAGCTGAAATAGCTCTCTGAGTACAAAATCTGTGCATCAGCCACACATTGAAGGTTGAGTTATGTGCATGCTTTACTGGGATTACTTCTGAGACTGATACGTATGTCATGCTGATGCCTTTTCTATGAGGAGTAGGCTGCAGAAATTCATTCAGTGTCTTGACTCTCATTCATCACTACAGGCCAGTGTGAGGTTCATGCATGGGCGTAACACAGGACAATTATTCACAAGTATTCATCCTTTATCGGAATGAATTACAGTGTGGAAGAGATGACAGCTGGATTTTCTGTGCCACAGTCCAGTCTCTTGTTAAACTCTTCTAGAACTCAGATGCCACTGTACGCATGTGTGCTGCTGTTGCTCTTCTGTAAAGGCTGCTCTGGGGGCTCTTCGTGCCAGTGGATGAAAATCTGCTTTCAGCATTCATCCTAAATGTACTCATAGCTAGTTTATATGCAGTTGTGCTTATGCCAGCATTGTCTCTTAGCATGAATAACTGTTTTCTCCCTGAGGTATTTATAGCAAGAGATGTGACCCCCCCTTGTGTCCCTCAGTCTTCCTTTGGCAAGGCTGAACAAGTCAGCACTCAGCCCTTACATTTTTGTCTTTGAAAGGGTGCACAAGCCTGGGTTTTTTACTTTTTGTCAGTGAAATCATTTCTCTGGAGGGACCACGAAGTGAACAGCCAGGCTCTTCAAAAGGGGCACGAGCTGCTGCCTTGGGATATGCATCCATTAGAAAACTCTTGGAAGAAGAAAACCTGGCCAACCACATAGGCTGAGCGAACCTCTCTCCTTTGCTTCTGCTGTTGACACCTAGCACAAGGGTTACAACAGCGTAAACTACATCCGGCAGCATGTACAAAGGAAGTTAGGAGGGCAGATAGCTGAAGAAGTGCTCAGAAGCCAAAGTAAGAAACAGGAAGCTTGCAGGAGACTTAGCAAGTCTGGCAGACAACCAAGAGGGCAAAGGGGAGCTATTAGAGAATTCAGAGGATCTTGCTGAATAACTGAGAAGGGATCTGCATTACATGTCAGTGCAGGGGGAACCAAACATGGGCTGTTCCCTTCCTTTGAAGACATTTACTGTCTTGCATAAAGCACAATGTTTGTACCACTGCCAGTGTTCGAGTAGTTGCAGAATCACAGTGCGTGAGGTTGGAAGGAGCCTCTGGAGGTCACAGGGTCCAACTCCCCTGTTCAAACAGGGCCACCTACAGCCAGTTTCCCAGGACCACGTCCAGACAGCTTTTGAGTCTCTCCAAGGATGCAGACTCCACAGCCTTCCCAGGCAAACTGTGCCAGTGCTCGATCACCCTCGCAGTAAAACAGTGTTTCCTTATGCTCAGAGGGAACCTTCCATGTTTCAGTTGTGCCCATTGTCTCTGGTCCTGTCACTGCACACCACTGTGAAGAGCCTGGCTCCATATTCTTAAGGAAATGCTGTAGTGTCTCCTAGCAATCACGCAGTTAAGATGAAAGCACTGATGGGTAATTCTATCGGCTATTAGCAGAAATTTCTAGACAGGTATCTGTTTTTTTATGGGAGATTCCAACTTCCGAGGCATCAGCTGAGAATATCATACCGGTCAGGTCTTGGAAACCAATCCAAATGCTGGATTCTGCACTTAGATGAGTAACACCGGGCACAAGTCTAAATGGGGAGAGGAGTGTCTGTGGAGCAGCCCTGCAGCGAGGGCTCCGGGGGTGCTGGTTGGCAGGAGGCTCAGCAGCAGTCAGCAGTGCCCTGCAACAGCACAAAAGACCTTTCCGTCCTATCTTGGAGTTTCGCTGCAAGCTGCGATGCAGCAGGTGAGGGAAGCCGCAGCACAGCCGGCCCGTTCCCAGCGTACGGACCGCCACACCGCGGGCACAGACCCGCCGCCTCGGCGGGAGACGCTCTGCGTCCGGCAGCTCTCGCGAGAGTAGCTGGCGAGATCTGGGCGTTACCACAGCAACAGAGGCCAGGGCGGGAGGAATGGCGTCTGGTGAGGGTTTACCTCAGGGCGAAGCCGCGGCTCAGGCGGAGGTTAGAGGCTGCGGAGCGGCCTCAGCAGGTCCCAAGTGCCCTCACATCGCCTTCGAGGAGAAAGGGACGAACTGAGGACCGGCTGTGCGCTGTGCGCCCCGGGAGGATCTCCTGCAGCTGAGGGCCGAGGTGCGGGGCAGTTAGAGGCCCGAGGGACATCAGGAAGCTTGAGGGAGGGAGTGGGGCTGCTGGCTCCAGGCCCAGGCTGTGGGGGACCTGCAGGCCACGCTGCAGAGGACACAAATGTCTCCCTGGAACACACGGAAAGGAGAGAGGGCGTGAGGCCAGGGGGTTGAGATCTTGTAACTGAAAAACCCCAGCGAAAGTGGGAGGAAGAGGACAAATAAAAGCCAGGGGCTTCCCCAAAGCCTGACATCCCCACCAAGAGCTGCTTCTGCAGGGGGCTAACGAGGTGACGCCCGCCATGACGGAACAGCCAAGTGCCCCACCAGTAAAGAAAATGGCACCAGTGATAGCGAGCCGTGGTTCCATGAAGAGGTGGCGGGTGATAGCAGTAGGAGGCTTTGCTTTGAAAGGTACAGAGGGACCTGTATGTTGGCCCAGCCCGCTCCTGAGGGAGTTGTGTTGCCTATGGGGGCTCAGATCTGAGATGTTGCTGAGGTGCTTCCCAGTCTAATAAAGTCCCACTGTTACCCACTTCCAGTGGTCCATGTGGGTGCCGGTGATACAGCCAACAGCAGTCTGGAGAGCATTAAGAAACACTACAGCACCCTGGGAAAGGTAGGCAGGGGATCTGGGGCTCAGATAGTTTTTCATGGATCCTCCAGGTCAAAGGACATGTCGATGAAATGTCTGATTCAATCTGGCATGTTAACAGATGGTTAAAGGGATGGTGCTGCCTATACACAAATGCATATAGTGGGGAATAAATAAGAGCAGTTAAGAGATGTGTGCATGTCTGCTGGGATATGATTTCATTAGCATCATGGAGATATGGTGGGATGGTTCTTGTGACTGGAGTGCTGGAATGAAAGGTTATAGGGTTTTTAGGAAAGACAGGCTGGGCAGACAGGGAGTATGGCGCTTTATGTCAGTGACCAGCTGGAGCTTACAGAGCTGTACCTGGGGACAGATGTTGAGCCAACCGAGAGTTTGTGGATCAAGATTAAAGGGAGGGCAGCAACAGGGGATGTTACTGTGGGGGTCTGGAGCAAGTCCAGAGGAGGCCATGAGGATGATCAGGGGCTGGAGCACCTCCCACATGAAGACAGGCTGAGAACATTGGGGCTGTTCAGCCTGGAGAAGAGAAGCTGTGTGGAGATCTCAGAGCAGCTTCCAGTGTCTGAAGGGGGCTACAAGGATGCTGGAGAGGGGCTCTTCATCAAGGACTGTAGTGATAGAACAAGGGGTGATGGGTTCAAACTGAAACAGGGAAGTTCAGGTTAGATATAAGGAAGAAGTTCTTCCCTATGAGGGTGGTGAGGCACTGGAATGGGTTGCCCAGGGAAGGTGTGAATGCTCTATCCCTGGCAGTGTTCAGTGCCAGGTTGGACAGAGCCTTGGGTGACATGGTCTAGTGGAAGGCATCCCTGCACATGGCAGTGAGGCTGGAACTGAATGACCTTAAGATCCTTTCCAACCCAAACCATTCCATGATTCTATGAATGCAAGCAAGTAATACACCAGCAGTTAATGCAAATATTCTTCCCTACTGCAGCCTGCAAGAGATCATTTCTTTTTTGGAACTCTGCTGCAACAGTTTCACTCTTCAGCTTCAGTTCTTGGTATTGCAGAAAGAAATGATAAAAAGCTTGATAAATATACATGAAAAAGGTACTATGGATTACTAACCTCTTTAATGGAGTCTTCATTAGGCAGCATAGAACACACACATGTGATGTAGGCTTGGCGAAAAGATGAGGCATTTGCAATTTCTGAGGACTCTGCACACAGTTTTGACAAGTATCTAGCTTGTGGGATGCAGTTTGACTTCATCAGATGTTTTATTCGCATCTGCAGAAAGGAAGGCCCTTCTTGTGTAATCAATTTATTGGCTAGGAAAAGAAAAAAGCCTTTGAGAATATACCAATGTACAGCTCACATTTCACTGAAATCACATTTTACTTCATTACAAACTTGTCTCAGTCTGGTCAGTTTGCTTAGGACACTTGAGGTGTGATCAAAAATGACAGCAATCAATGGAATATCTTCTCCTGAACAAATTCACACCAACCGTGTAGGGAGGGAGCCCTGGGCTATAGAAAACAGACACCTCTCCAAAGGACAGCATCCATTAGCACAGTAAGTAGTATGCCACGGCAGTGGCTAAAGGACACTCATCAGACCACACAGAACAAGATGCCAACAGTTTAGCTGAGATTCAAAATCTTCCTATTCCAGAGAACCAAAACTGTTTCAAACACAGTATTCCATACTTTTCAACTGGAAATTTTCCCACCCAAATTATTAAAGCCCACATAATGCCAAAATACACAAAATGAAGCTGAGGGTGACAACGTTATCACTGTGGTACTTTGGAAGAATTGCCTGTAAGACCTGCTTATGCTCTAGATCAACCAAATACTCCCAAGTCATTATGAGACTTGAACTAATCAAACAGGAAAAACGTAACTTGTGATTATTTTTGTAGCTAGTTAGCAAAACTTATTTAATCTGATTAAAACCTCATGGATTTAGTTTGCTCTTCCCAGGTACTTGTAGAACCGCAGAGTATCTCAAGTTGGAAGGGACCCGTAAGGGTCACTGAATCCAACTCCCTGCTCCTCACAGGACTACCTAAAACTAAACCATATGTTGAGAGCATTGTCCAGACACTCCTTGATCTCTGACAAGCTTATTGCCATGACCACTTTCATGGGGAGCCTATTGCAAGGACTGACCGTCCCCTCAGTGAAGAACCTTTTCCTAATGTCCTGACACAGCTTCATTTCATTTCCTCATGTCCTACCAGAGAGAGATCAGCATCTCCCTATCCATTATTTACTGTAACTCTTTGAGCCCAATTCATCAGCCAATTGCTCACCCAAACTATAATGGACTTATCTAGCCATATGCTGGACATTTTATCCACAGGGATACTGTGAGAGACAGCATCAAAAGCTTTGCTACAGAACATGTTCTTTGCCTTAGCTGACAAAATAGTATGCCTCAAGAGAGCTATGATGCCATTTCAAGCTCAAAATAAACCTCTACAGAAAGGCTTGATACATGCTTCAAAAGCACCTGGAGAATTAGAGTCAATACATTCTTACACTGCATACAACAATATATATCGACAAGGAACAAACTGTCTGATGATCTGCAGCAAGAAGTATGGAAAGGTCTGAGATGTTCTGACAAAACACATTAGAACCCGGGTCCTGCACCAGCTGTAGTCAACCAGCTACCTATAAAGCCTGTCATTTACTCTGGGTTAGTCAAAAAGGAAAGTTTGCTTTAGAATAACAACTTAGTGGAAGAACCATTGCATAAAACCATTTTCGCTATGTGAGGATCTTACTGGGTGAGATAGGCAGCTAAGAAATCAGTAGTACAGAATTTCTGAGAGAGGACTGTACACAATACAAGCCAAGAACAATCTCATGCTTTCTGCACTCAAATTCTTGTCCAAATAAAAGAACATCATCTTCTGACAGACACTACACTAGTTAGCAGAAGGCTTTGAATGTGCACCTAAACAGAAAACCCATTTCAGGGGTCAAATACATACTACATGGCTGTAGTGAGAGTCACTGGTATTCTGCAGATATCTGCTTAATGGGACGCTGGATTTCATTTTCTCTACAGATTTTGTTTTCTAAATCTAGATTTAGGATTAAGTCTATGGTGCTAGATTCCATTTTTCAGAGGAAAACCTCTGAGCAGTAAACTTTTGACACAGCTGATGCCTCACATTAAAGTAACTTCAATGGAGAAGGTAGAAAAAGCTGGGAGTAAGCTCTCCAGTTGCTAGGAAACAAGCCTCCTCTCTTAAAATTTACATCTGTACATGCCACTGTGCTTCAAATTTATCAAGGAATGTGCTTGTTATGTGTTTCTATCTCCATCCTGTTTGATGCAAGAGAATGCTATCGCAACAAGGTGGCCCAAAGATCGCCATTAAGGAAGAACTCGAAGAAGGCTTGCTTACTCAACCCATCTATCCAGGTGAAGCATATTACTCATCGTCGTGTCTGTACATGCAGTTTATGTACTGTTAACAGAGGAACTGAAATACCTGCAAGTACTTAATGGAACCACTAATAGATATGAAAACAATTCAGTGAGTAAAAGAAGAGTTTAAGAGAACACATTCAGAAATCCTACGAAGCGATGGTAAAAGCTCCTTTCCCTCCTCACCTCTCAACATTTTCTGATTCAAGATCTTATTTCCACAGTCTAAACACACCGAACTTCCAAGCCCAGAGCTCAATAAAAGGAAAGCTCCACGCTCATGTTGGCCCTCCACATGCGTTTGTCATACCTCTGAAAGGTGCGGGCAGACACAGTTCCTCCCTGTGAAGCATTCAGGAACACATTTAAAAGCAAAGTTCTGAAGAACAAACCACCTCAGGGAGCAAAATTTCCCTATTTTTATGATGGAAAGAAAGATTTATTTTTTTTAAATGGAGCTTCAGAATATTCAAATTGCTGCCTAGTAGAGCCCAAGCTAAGGTGATTTAGCAAGGCCACATTATTCAGTGACAGTGAGACAGTTTCATTGTAACTACCGCTTACCAACACATGAATACTACAGCACAATGCAAATTAAAATACAACTCTCTTCTGACTTCAAATCATTGGCTCCCCACCAAAACTGCACCAAGTAATTCCTTAATAACCACACATCATCTCTGGAATCACCTTCTTACCTTCCTCAGCTTCTACTGGTTGCTGGGACAGAACTTTGAGAAGAACTGGATGTTTCCATATTCCTTCCCTTGTGATATCCACCAGTATTTGGAGGTTGTTATTCCCAAATTCCAGTAAAGCATCATGTGAATCCTACAAAATGTGACAGCAAAAAAGTCATTAATAGTCTCTGCTAAAAATTTAAACGACATAATTTTACATTATCTGCCCAAAACTTCCCATTCTCAAAGCACTGAAAGTACTGGAATGGCTTAAGTCAAAAAGCCTGTTCTGCGGCTGTAATTCTGCAATGCACAACACTCCCAATCCAGACCAAACTCAATCATGAATGATTTCCTTTATTAAATGAAAACATCCTTCTACTGAATACAGATTTCCTCACAAAATAAGCCACATCCAGTGTGTTCACTCCAAGATCCAGAGATTTCCTGTCCTGGAAGTTTTGATGCTATGAAGGCTGACCCAGAGACTCTCTACCCTCAAAAGGTCTTCAGCTGAAGCTCATCCACCAACCCCGTGTCCACAGCACAATGCCCGCGAGTGATTAAGGCCCTAACTGGAAATCTGAGGAGTGAAGGAAGAAATGAGACATTACACATGGAAAGAAGTTTAGAGTCTAATGCAGAAAGAAAGGCAACTGGAAAGAGATTGCAGCCCTTCACGTCACTTCTCTATCAGGAAAACCCACCCAGGGTGACCTGCACTGAAAAACTGAAGCTCACTGAAGGCAGTTTAACTACAGAGTCAGTAAAACTGTTTCTCCCAGCAGCCACAACACATCTCACATTTAAGAACTGATTTGATATGTGACATGCCCCCTGGTTCTACTGAGCTGTGGTTTTAGTGGGCAGTACTTCTAACACTGCTATTAACCTCAGGCTGGCTTTCAACAATGGCCTCTGTTGTATCCTCTCTATGCACCAGATACAATTTCATGTTCTAAATGATCAGAATTAAATGGTGCTAATGCTACAACCACTGGGAATAGCGGAGTAACCACAGACCTGCAGCATGAGCTGTCAAAAGACAGCAATAAACTGCATTTCCCATTGCAACACACAATCAAGTCCCCGAGTTACCATCAGGAACCAAGTGAATCTGCTATGAAAATACCCAAGACTTTCCCATTAACCATTCACAGTAAAAAGCATCTTTTTATTTAACAATTAGATGTCCTTTCATAAACTTGATATTCACGTTCAAGATCAGATGCTAATTTCAGACCGACTCCAATGTTTTGATACACCCGTTTCCTTTCTAATACTGCAGCAAAGTGCACTGCATACATCTCTGGAGAAGAGAGCTTGGATTTAACTTTTGGGCAAAGCATCTACCCACTAAGGAGTGAAGCTTTATTCCCAGCAAAAGATTTACCAAGGGGAAATTACATTCCTTCAGTGAAGGTTTCGTTTACTTGATCCATAGCTGTCATAAACCATAGCCTCACAAGTTTCTTAAGGGACTCCTCTCCAATGACTCTGAAACCATACTATCATCCATGCTACTCAGTAAATCCCAAATTAGAGTCAAGTGTCCAGTGGCAAGTTTACACAGATCTATTCATCCCTTGGATAGTCCACCCATCTCTACAACAAGAAACTAAAGTGTCTGAGGCTCTTCAGGGAGTCTGTGCATCCAGATGACTTTGGGTCAATTCCTGCACTAAACCAAGAGCACAGGCAAGTTTTGAAGAGAATCATTCCCAGTAGATACTAAGAGAAGATTCCAACAATCAAAAGGGAACCAGAGGAGGATGCACATACCCCTACAAAGCTCACTACAGTAACCACCTTCCTGACTGCTCATTTAGCACACAGTGAATTGTGACATTTTCAAGGATAAGCAACAACGCTGGGTGGTGTTCTGCTGCACAGGATACGTATCTGTATCCTGCACATCTGTAGGACATCTTGTCACAGGCAGCACAGGGAAGTCAAGGAAAAGTAATGCACGTTTTGTATGTTCCTGTGGAAGCAGATAAGACAGCACAAAATGTATTCCTGATTCCAGAAGCTGGTAATACTGTACTGCATAACTGGGGTAATCTTCCTATGCTAGTCATAACATTAAAGTAATGATGTCCTGACTGACCTTGGAATAAACTTGATTTCAGCTATAACCAGTCTTTAATGTAATAGGCAAGATAGGAAAGGAGGAAGGAAACAAAACAGGTTATCAGTTGTCATTGTTCAAATCCTATCTGACCATCTGCCACCTTCAGGTGCTCATCAGACTTCATGTCTCCCAAGGCTTGGTGCTTGGGAGCCAAACTGAAGGACAGGAGCAGCATCTGTTTGGTCTTCTTCACTTTGCTGAGGAAAATATGACTGAAAGCAAAAGAAAGCTCAAGAGAAATCTGAGAACAGCTCAGTGAGACAGGGCATCAAATAACAGAGGCCATGGTACTCAGGAACTTTACCTCAAGTTTTACTGTTAAGGTCTGCACTTTGCCCTTCCTGGACCCTATGACTAGTGTCAGAGTTGGAGAAGAGAAGGGGCACAAAGCAGTACAACAGGTGAGATGCTGGGACATGTTACCAGACAGAAGCCAAGGGTGTCGACGGAGATCACAGATGACACCCCAAGACCTATACTAGCTCTGAAAGGTCACAGCCACTGGGAGCAGGTTCCAAGTGACTGGAAGAAACCACCAGTCCATTTTCAAGACGAAGGGGAGGAGACCCTGAAGAACTACAAGCCCAGCCAGCATACCCTGTGCTCAGACAGACTATGGGGCAAATTCTCCTGGAGAGCTCACCCAGGCACCTGAAGGACAAAAATGTGACTTGGGGCCAGGCAGGATTTGCCAAGTGCAAGTTACTTTTTATCAAGGTGACTATTTTCTGTGATAACAGGCTACGGATGACATTAGAGTCATCAGACTTAGGCAAGGCTTCCAACAGGCTCCCATAGGATCTTTAAACCCAAACGGTTAAAATATGGAAAAGTGCCCAATAATGCAGATGGAAAAACCAGCTCAAGCGCCAGGCCCCAGCTTGTGACCAATTGTACACAGACCAACTGGCAGCTGCCTCCAGTGGCACTTCTCAGGGGTCAGTGCTGAGCTGAAACTTTGAACACCTCAATCAATAGTCTGAATAAAGGGACAAAGCATGTTCTCTGCCAGTTCACAGCTTGTACAGAACTTGGAGAGCACCTGACTCTGCCCAGGCTGCAGAACATCACTGACAGGGACTTCCTGAAGTTCAACACAGACAGACACCAAACACTGCATCTGGCACAACCCCAGGTGTCAGTACAGGCTGGTACAAGCTGGCTACAGGTTCCAGCATGGCACAGGCAGCCTCTTGGGTCTGTAATTAAAGTGTAGGTCAGCAGAGAGCCCTTATGCAAATAGGCAAACTGTGCTGAACACTTTCAAACACAGCATAACCAGGAGGCTGCCAAAGGGTTTATTCCCCTCTGGGGTTCCTGAGACTCCACTGGAGTAAAACACTAAACTTGTGGCTGTCCTCTACTACTCATTTGCCACATCAGAGCAAAACCAGTCAAGGCCACAGAGGGCCTATAAATTCTAGAGCTGCCTTATCTTCACTGTACTCCCCAGTAGATAGCTGGAGCTGGACTCTTTCTGCCCAGAGTCAACAAGTCACATAAAGGGAAAGTATGTGAAGTGTGTGTGGGAAGCGTATCACTGTTTAAATACCCTCACTTTGAAAGGACTGTGTGAACTTTGTGCAATCTCCATTCTTACAGACATTTAAAACTTGGTGGGGAAGGGCCCTACGCAACCTGATTCAGCATAGCCCTTACTCTGAATAAAAAGGTGGATCAGGAAACTGGAGCTCCCTTCCAACTCCAGCTCCCTCGTGACTCTTCCATAACAGACACCTTCAGAGCACTGCATATTCAGTGCATTTACTGGAAGCGCACTCAGTGGGAGCTGGTACTTCTGTCCTACACTAGTTCTTCTCCAGCTGCAAGAACAAAACCAAACCAGCTTCAGAAGTGAGTGAAAAAGCACACATCAGGAGTTCTTTCCAAACACAACTGTCCTGCAGGATTCTACCTGCTAAGGAGCACTACAGTTAAAAGCCTCACAGCCGATGCCAAACAACTGAGCAGTTTTGATACCTTCATTTCAACTTCCTTCACAGTAACCGAGACTGTAATTGTACATACGGCCCCAACGTTGATTTTATTTGTAGCTAACCACTGTAACTGTGGCCCAACTCAGCTCCTGGCAGACATGCTAACTGAAAATCAATAATTAAAGACTAAGCTACTTCTAAAACTGATTATACAAGCTAACAAGTGAGCTACTGGTGAGGCCACATCAAAATCAGTTGTTGATATGAGTAGAAGAGTTGGTGCTAATTGCAGAGGCAAAGATAGCAAAGTATGATGCTCACCATCCTACCTGATTGCTTGATTTCTGGTTTGGAGCCTGAAGCACTGCTCACAAAGGAGTGTTACAGCTGCAACCTAAAGATGTGAGTGACTTTGTATGCTCTTAACCAGAGCTCAAACTTCTAACTAACAGAACTGAGACTAATACATGACCTGCAACACACCGAGTTTTCAGACTGCACTTAAGCAGTTGAAAACCTCACTTAAGCAACCCTTACACTCAAGCAACCCTTACACTCACACGGCTGCTCCTCCTCTCAAGTATTTCCTTCCTGTGCAAGCTGGATCAGGAAATCAAATTTAGCAGAAAGAGCCTCAGGGGAGGAGTGGGGTTTCTTTTTCTTTTGTTTTTAATGTTTAAAGCACAATCAATCCCCTCTTCACATGCAGCTTAATGCCAGTAGGATCAGGCAGGTGAACTGCAGACCTAACTCAAGGCTGCTGCTGCCAAAAGATGCTCAAGTTGTAGCCTCAGGACAACTTTAGAAATGCCGCTGAAAAACAACAAACTGATCTAAATTTGTATCTATGAAGTATGCAACCACAGGGCAGTTTTGTAGGTGGCTTTTAGGATCACATAGGAAGTCTGTATCATTTCATCCTCAGACTTGGGTGCTATCAGCAGCTACTACAGGGTCACAGAAGTTTTCATTTTATACTCACCCTCAATACACCAAACTTGTCTAAAGGAAGCATTCATACTCTGTCAGGTTTGAAGGGAACCCTGTTCCATAACCCATGCTCAATTCCCATGACAATACATCTCTACTCCCACTAAAGCCATTTCTGAATGCACCGTTTTATCTTCCTCAACTGACCAGATTACATCCATCCCCATAGTACCCCTCCAGAGTTCTGCCCCAGATTGAGTTTACACGTATCAAGAGCCCTGTTGTTGTTTGATTGTTGTTGTTGGGGATTGTTGCCCCAATCCTTTCACTTGTATTTTACAGCATCTGCCCACCTGTATTCACATCCTTTTGCTGCTGCCATTGGATAAAGTCTGTGTTTAGACTTCTGCCACACGGTCTCTCATGTTGTTTTCATTTCACACAGGCTACCCCTGGTCTTGCTTAGAGACAACAAAACTGGACTCATAAAATCAGAGAATCATTTAAATTGAAAAAGACCTTTAAGATCACCAAGTCCAACTGTTAACCCAGCTGGGGTTAACACTTAGCACTGCCAAGTCCACCACTAAACCATGACCCTAAGCATCACATCCACACATCACAGTTAAAATCATAGCGGCAACAGATCTGGCCCCCATCCTGGAAGAATCTATTAGTATAAACACAGCAAGGTTCATCTAACTCAGTCTTTTTCTCACACAAACCATGAGAAAGACCAAAATTTGCCACTGACTATGCAGTTACAAACCAGCTGCTGAGCCTAAGGCTGCCAATACTGTTGTTGCAGTTAGTTTTCTGCTGCTCAGAAATTCTTGCTGCCTGGAAAACAGCAATCCAGGGCAAGTGGAATTCAGTGGAAGGAGAGGAGAGGAGGAACACAACAGCAGCTTTATTTATTAGGTTGTAAAAAGGAAATTCAGAACACTTACCTGTATGGACTGATGGAATCCTAACCACACCTCATGAGGCAAGTCACTTTCAGGAACTGAAAGCAGTAGCTCAAAACAACTCCTGGAAAAGTAAAAGGCAAGTAAGCAAGCTATTGTTGAACACATTCTGAACATTTGTGGCATGTATTACTTAGCAGCATTCAGGTAAGAGATGACAGTAACATTGAACCATGTTTGACTGCACAAATCAAAGGCAAGAAATAGCCCCAGAATCAGGCAGGAGTCATACAGAAAGACTGCTTCCTTTTACTGTGTACAGCCTCGCCTGGATGAGATTACAGCTGCTTTAATAATCCAAGGTATTTTGTTCAATGTTGCTCAGGAACATCGCATTACAGAGTTTCTGCTCCTTCCTCTCACAAAAGAATCCTAATATTCATCTTGAATAAAACTCATTTAAGCCCTCATGGTCCCTTTGCCTGGAATGGGAATGAAAGTCAGCTTTACCTAGGGGGGTGTCAGCGCTGAAATAGGGAAGAAAATAAAGCTAAAGAATAGCTTGACAGAAGAAGACACACAGATTAGAACAGAGAGGGACCTAGAGAACATTTTCCTAACAGTAACCTAGAAGCAACACCTGTATCAAGAGGTGATCAGCACAGAAATGGATCTGCAGGATAGATTCCTAGAAGCACCTCATAAATCTTTCATAAAGGGCTGGGAGCATTCAAATACCTATGGTGCGAACTACAGAGCTTGCCAGGCACAAACACACCACATCCACATTGAGAAAACATATCAAAGGTGTTCAAATTTAAACCAGCGTTAGATCTGATCATAAAATTCCACGTTCATTAATTCTGGGAGCTGCTGTACTCAAGGAGCTCAGTTATCTACACAACACAGTGGAGACACCATTCCCATCATCAGGCACCGGAATCTCAACCATTACTGTGTCCACGAACAAGTGGGCAACAGGACTGTCAGATATTCCAGCTGTCACAGGCCTCAGTATTATACAGTAATCAGGACTTACTTCTCCCTTGTACTCAAGCTTGGCCATGCAAGTTATTCACCAGCCCAGGTGTCCAGACCCAGGTGCTTGCTACCAGACTATCAAAAAGCTTCATAAATTCTCACAGTAGCTGAACTCTATTTTAACATGAGCAAAACCCCTACAAACCAACCCAAAGAGGGACCTGCTACGTGTCCAGTTCTCATGGGCATCATACAGAGACTACTTTCAACAAATAAAACGTTTGCAGACTTCATGGTCAATGTGCTTTTGGAGAGTCTTTGATGCACAGCTCATTTTCACACTACAAGTCAACCAATCCTATCTACTTCCATGCTTAATTCCTGGAAATACTTCTTCTAGAATACTACTTTTTCATGGATATGATAAAGTATCAGGTTTAAACAAAATGCCAAAGCAAGGTTTTACAAATCATTTTCCTGTGCTTAACCCTTCAGGTGCTACTTGGACAGTGAAAAAAAATAGCTGACATTAGATTTTTCAAGCACTGTGGTCCTACTGCTGATAACATGAATGCACCATCCCCCTCCCACAGTACACTTCGAAAGAAGAGCACTCACATAAGCTGGAGAGAAAGATGAGCTTCACAGGCTTCCTGAGATCCCCGAGGCCAGCCAGCTCACCACATCTCAGCAACAGACACATTTAAGATGGTTAATTCGTTATTAGTTTTTCTAGAGAGGCAATACCTTTGGTATGGTAATACTGGGGGGAGCAGGGGTGTGGTGTGAGAGGAATGTGTTGCTCTTTGGGCTGTAGAAACAAGAAGTCCAGGTTCTACTTGACCAAGGCAAGTATGTCCCTTCACAGCCATGGCTAAGGAGAACATTCCTGTTTCACCACAATCGTCTGCCCAATCTGTAAACAAGAGGCAGCACTCCAAGCTTTCCTTTTATTTCCTAAGGTTAGCGAGGGAGTGTTCCAACAAGGTCTCACACTGCACCTGCACCATGTTTCTTAAGGGTGGCACAGTCTCTATGTCAGGTCAGATATACTGTGAACACACAACTAGTCAGGTGGCAAGGAAAACCACAGCAACACTGAGTTTTGCTGTTAGTGGCTCACCCTGCTGAGTTCTTCCCCCCTTCTCTGGGAAGGATGTTGGAAGGGAAGTAGCAAGTAGAGCACTTCAACAGGAAGCTTGCTTGCTTCGTTTCTCATTGGGCTTCAAGTCTGAAAACATACAGCAGGCATGACAAAACCCAACCCCAAAATTGCAGTTACACGGCAACAGGACACCTTCATGTCCCTAACCAAACAACAGCCTTCCTCCCTCATGGAACTTAACTTTCACCTTTAAATCCCTCATCTAACTTCTCCCTGCCTTCTTTGGAAACCCTTATGTAAAATAAAACCATGGGAGAGTTGACTTCAGTTACGCCATTTACCTCACCCTATCTGCAACCTCGCATTGGCTTTATCATTCTTTAGATTCCTCTCAAATGTAATCATAACAAGAACAGGGGAGATTCCAGCAAGTCAGCCTTGCTCTGTCCTCCAGCACCAAGTTATCTGAATACACAAGGAACAGCAAACAAACTCCTCTCACTGAAACAAAAGAAGCCAGATTAGCAGAAGATTCAGGTTTTTCTCAACAAGAGAAAAGCAATTTGGACAAAGAACTGGGACTCCTGCCTCAAATTATCTAACAGTGGCAAAATACATAGAGTACACCAGGGATGGATGATCTGCATACAAAGACAGTGAAAGACAAGCTTTTAAGTGACATGAGTAGGAAACAGAATACACAAGCTAATAAGTGGTAATATGATGAAGAGGAGAATACTTTATCCATAAAGGGACAGTCTGCAAAAGCAATTCAGGTATGTTGTATTATGTACCAGGTAAACGATTTAGCAGCTGAAGTCTTCAGTTTCTCTACTGAGAAGACAAGACACACTTTCCCTGATTTCATGGGGTTTTCCTTCTTTATAAAGGATTAAATAGAAAAATAAAAATCACTCCCAGTTCACATATTTCTCATAACTCAAAAACACCCATGCAAAGAATTCAAGGCATCAAACAGAGATACCTGGTTCTGAGCTTTGATTTATATTGAAAGTTAGAACATCACCAAAAACCCACATCTGACCAAGGAGTTCATCGCAAAATCCTTCTCAAAACGAACACCTGATTTCAGACCACAAAGTGAGTAAGCTGCTGACAACAAAGAGAAAAACTGTCCTAGAATTACTTGCACTTCATGGTGACCTTTATACTCAAGTTTTAGATCTTCACTCTCCCCCTTCGAATAAAACCTCACCAGCAAGGAACGACCAGCACATCGAGTTATCTTTCCAGGTCAAGGGTAGCAACTGATTCTCCTCCAGTGTGTGTGAAAGGCCCCAGGCTACTCTTTTCCATTACAAATAGCTGCTTCACACTTCAAACAGACTTGAAGGCACTACAAGTTACTGCAACTTAGCTGATGACCTGTAAAATAGTTCTCTCTTTTGTTCCAAGAATTGCTGTGCTTTAAGTCATTCCTACTGGCACATGTCAAGAAGCTCAGGCTGAACTACTCTATTCCATTTTGCTATCCTGCAGCAACAGCCCACATGCACAACTTGACTGCCATAAGTACAAAGCACCTCATCCTTTTCAGAAAGGAACAGGTTGAGAGGACACTGAGAGCAGCAACCACACAGCAAGTGATACAGGTTTATTAATCCATGCATGGAGGTCAAATATTAAAGCTTCTGATCCCTGAGGACCACATTAAGCTTTTTCTACAGAAAATTATTCTTATTTTCAGAATTTCAGTACCTGCATGATTATCCTGACATAGCAGAACAAAGCCTTACCACTTGTTCACAGCCATTAACAATACTCAAGTACATTTTTGTGGTCTGATTAAAGAAAACCAGTTCTTAAAACATTAAATCATAATCAAAGATAATAAATCATAAACACAGTTGTCAAATGAAGCATGACATTATTTCAAAGGCTTGTTCTTTCATTTATAAAGTCCAGATTCCCATTTATTTATTAATAAGATAATGTACCAACTTCAAACTTACAGCACCAGCCTGCCAAGTACCAGAAGAACATCTTCACATTCGGTAGTCAAGTAAGGTCGTGCATTAGCAAAGCTTTGGATGGAGATTCGATACACTTCCAGAAAAGGTAAAACATGTTCGGATGCACCCCGACTGCCAGCATACTGCAGCAGTGTCTGAAAGGAAAGGAGTTATCATTAGAAGTTCTCATCACCCACTTTCAGCTAAAACCCAATTATCAACATGCAATATCAAGCACATGCAGTGGAAGAATTCCTGGAAACGAGCAACTTTTACTCTGAAGGAGAGATAAAATTGCAGCTTTGCTCCTGAAAAGTTCTTCCTTTTATTAAAAAAAAAAAAAGCATCTATTTTATTATTTTTGATAAAGTGATCAGAATTTCTATTGAGGAACAAGCTGGATGCAGTTGGCACAATGTGAGCTGTTTAGTTAAAAAATCAGGGAGGAGTTCTGCACTCCGCTTCAACTGCTATGGAGACAGAACGACACATGTAACACTGGAATCTTTATTTATAGTGAGAATGCAGAAAAATATGCAAGAAGTTCAAGATGAAGAACAAATCATCCAGTTGTGCTATTTTAAAGATGAAGCCATTACAAGGGGATACAAAACCCACATCAGACCTTTTTATGTAGTCAGTTTTCAAATGCGGAATTATCCTACATTTTACTACTTGCCCACAGCAATCCTACATTATCCAGAGGCAGCAATGAAGAAGCAATGGAAAATGTAGACAGTTTAAAGAGAAATAAAAGTCGTTTCAAAGATCAGCACAGGGACGGCAGTAGTTATCTCCCAACCTTTATAAAACTTCACTATGCCACCAATGGTGTTTTCCTACTGTTGGAAAGGAATACTGAGAGCAAGCAGGGCACCGAGCTAAGGAGACCTCAGCTCTCCTGCCAGCTTGCTTCATAAGGAACATCTTTATGCACGTCCTCCTGAAACTCCAGAGCATTATGACTGTGTTCTTACCAGTTACAATCCCTCCCTTATGCTGCACCGTCCCTAAGCCAAACAGGGTACCAGCTGCAAAGAAAACACAAACCAATGAAGATGATGACTGTGCTTTGTGCAACTCTTAGGGCCAAGATTGCATGGAAAAGAAGTTCAGAGTGCTCCATCCTGTCATTCAATACAAGCCAAAATGTTCCAAGAGGATGACCAGGTCATATCAGGCTTCAAATTACTTCAAGTTGAGACTCTGTCAAAGGATTCATTTTAACACCTATAAACACACACATAGGATCATATCAGATTACGACTGGAAGGAGACACTACTGATGATCCTACAATGAGCTTACTAAAACCAAGTGTAGTCCTTGTAGTCAGAAGCCTCTAAGATGAAGCCTAACTTTGAACACAGCAAGAAATAAGTGGCCAACTTCACACCCTTTTGTGGGCTATTTGGAATTATGTCAGTGATCTAACTGTACAACACTAGCCCTAGGGTAGAAATCAAATGCAGATACCCATTAGACTGCCACAACCACGTGTGACGTTTAAGAGGAAAAACACACTCCATAAAAAATACCATCTAAGCATCAGTAAAAAGCAAGCCCATTTCACAGATTATTCTGCTGGAACTCAGTAACACAACTCTCGGGTGAATGAAAGTTACAAACTCTCCAAAAGACCACACAACATTAACAGTTAGACATAAGGAAAGGGAAGACTGAAAGCTTACACAGATCCTCCTTACACAAAGCATGAAGATCATTAGCAGAAGCAATGACTAGTTAACCAACCCAGTCTAAGTGCTTCTCTAACAGCTTAACGAAGGATTTGACCATACCACTCAAATTACATATGGCATGAGAAGCATTAAATTACATTCACAGGCTGTCAAGCTGCAGTCCCTGGAGAGACCCAATTGATGACTATCATGTTTAGTAAACCCAGCAGTAACGCTCTGGTAGCAACTACAGAAACAAATCAAACATTCAAACCTCTGCACTGTTCTAAAAATACATCCATTAAAACCAATCTATTTAAAAGGCCAAATTTAGTAGTCAATTATTTTGATAGTTGATGATCGAAGGGTCCATCTGGTCTGTATAAATCCATAAACCATGGCAGAGTATTTCCGAAGATTAAACAAACTTACTAGAAAATGCTGCACCACTGCACGAGTGCAACCCCAGCAGAGACCAAGAGTCTTGCAGCTAATATTAGCAATTCATTGAGTAGCCATTTATCAGAACCTTCCCCCAGAGCCAAGCACTGATGGTTTCAGTGTATAAGACAGGTTCAAAACAAGAGGCTTATTAGCTTGAACTTCAAAGATATGTGGCTTTGAACATACTTATACTATTAGTATTAGTGTACTGACAAATAAGCAGTAACTGTATTACAGAGGCTCTTAAAAGCCCGTTTGCTGTTTCACAAGCCATACAAGTTTAGTAGTCCACTAGACTTTTCATGGCATTCTCTAAAGGTAAAATTAGATCACTCTGAACTCATCAGAAATACACAACCCACGTGCTGAAAGAACAGTCAAGTAACAGTTTTATAGCCACTTACTCCTTACAGTCTAACTACCTGAAGAGAGCGTTCAAGCATCTTAAGTCTGGTTAACACACAACCACTTAAACTTTATCCTATTGTCTTTCCTTTGACTACAATCACACATCTAAACTGTGAGTGGGGTGCGAAGCTCTGAGGCCACACGCATTCACCTGTCATGTCATCTACAGAGGAACCCAGGTCCTCCACACTGCCTAGGTCCTCATGTCCTGCAACGCTGGGATACCTGCTTAGCTGCATTTCTTCTGAAGCATCAGTTTCTTGCTGAGAACCTACATGAACACGGCCAAGTCGCCTGACCTGTTATTACAGCTTGTAAGGAAAAAACCCCAAAAACACAAACAAGAAACCAACCAACCAAACAACAACTTCCACCTCTTAAACATACCAGATTGCAACTGACAATCCTCAACTATGTCACCTTCAATCACTGCAGAAAGCCAGCACATGCTGAGTACTGGCAGATGGGATGCTTTGATGTCCTACATCATCTGCTTCACTGGTAACTTTCTCCATAGCACAAGCTCACATACACAGTGTTCACTTGTTGCTCCCCAACAAACAGGTTTTTCCTAAGGTGAATACGCAAAGCATTCATGCTTGTACACTATAAAACTGCAGAGCCAAGCCACTATTTAGGATCCATGAGTTTCGCTGCTGTATTACCCTGGACACCAGTTACCCCCCTGCCCAAAAGAGAGGGATCTTCGAGGCAATCATGCCATCCAGCATCACTCCCAGGAAGAGCTATTGGAAAGCTGCACTTGGCAGCATGGGTTTACATGTAGTAAAACAGAGCATCCGGACAGCTCAAAGCATAGGAAAGCCACTGATTTGGTTGTGTCCTGGCAACTTTAGGAACTTCCATGGCAAACAAAACACCTTTCAGGACGCTACCGCAGATGTACGCACAGGATCACGGCACATCCATGGTGACCCTCATCACACCTACTTCCCCAGATTGTATGTAAAGCCAGTTAAGTTCAGCTTCTCCCTAGGCATGTTCTGCTGTACCTTAACAAGCCTGTGACAAGACACCAGCGGTACCCTCCAAGTCATTTATACAGAATTAAGTTGAGCTCCTCCAATTTCATAGGGGCAGACCTTAAGTTATTTTTCCGTCCTCCCTCTCAAACTCTGCGCGACAGTCACAAACATCTTCAGACAGAAGGAGAAACCAAGATGTCAAAGCACATCCTAAACACAGTGGTTTGACTGCACAATAACATCACCAATTCAAGCTCAACTGAAGTTTCTACACCACAGAGTAACCATTTCACCTTTTCCACTGTATCTCTTGGTGTCATGAGAATCAGAACTGTCCCGAACTGATGGCAACCCGAGACAGATGGCTTTCATTTTCATCTGTATTATCACAGAGCTCTAAAACAAGACCACCATGAACGTCAGCACAAAGGCCTGAAGAGGGGCACATTTTCTGAGCAACAGCCTTTGGTGGGGTTTTTTGCTTGGTTTTTTCAGGTAACAGAACTGCCTTCCATCAAGTACCTCTAAAACTTCATCTTTACCAAACTAACCCAGTGACTGGATGTCTGCGTACACTGACCATCCCGAGAACCCCTACTAAGTGTTACTTGAACATCTGCTGATACAATGAATGCCACTGGAAACAATTTTAGCAAGAGAGGAAGTCACACAGGTTATCCTGGGCTCTGTGTCAATGCAGGATCACAGATCTTAACAGTTGGCTTCACCTGGGCCATACCCAGCAGCAGGCAACAGCAACATCCTGCAGTTTAAGAAACAACAGTTCTGAAGCCTAACAAATAGACTGCTGTTGTTGCGGTAAGTGATGAGCTACACATCCTCCCAGAATGGGATGGCAAAGTACACAAGCTGTGGATGTAAACTCCAGGACTGTCAAGGGGAACGTCACTTATCTATAATGCACCAGAAGGATTCTTTTGGTCTCATTTGGTATCCAGTTCTGCCAATCTCCATTCAAACACAACGACTGTATCAGATGAAGCTGGTTAAACTAGCTTATAAACCAGATTTTATTTTGCATTTTAGAAACCACTATCTCTTCAGCTTCAAAAGGGAGAGCTCTCCAACCCAGACACAATTACTCAGCCTTAGAGCTCATGGCAAACGATGGCATGGTGGAAGCAAAAACTAATGAACCATTGGGAGAATTTATTTGAGGGTAAGTTCTCTCCATCACTGCGATTTTAACCAAATTCAGCGCCTCTCCTGGAAGTGAGTGGCTCATTCCAGGCACCGCTGACGCTCAGCCTGAGCTGCATTAAGCAAGGATTCAGACAAGATCACCAGCCCACAGCAGCTCATTCAGCGCCTTCACACCGCTGCAGGCCCCCACCGACCAGCACGGATCGCTCATTCCGCGGCAGATCCCAACCAAGACCAAGCGCACAGTTCTGATCCCCGGGCACGTAAGGAAACAAGAAGCAACGCGAAGGCTCAGGAGCGGAGCCAAGACCGCACCGAGCGCGCCGTGCGGCCGCCACCACCTGCCCCGGCCCGAGGCCCTGCCGGGGCCCACAGACTTCCCCGGTGCAAAGGCCTCAGCACCCGGAGCGCCCGCGGGGGCAGCGAGCGGCGCTCCCAGACCGGGATTCCCCTTCCGCCGGGCGGGGGGAAGGCCCGGCCCGGCCCCGGCCCCGAGCCCCGCAGCGCGGCGCGGCCCTGCGCGGCGCGTACCTGGCAGAAGCCGCGGCAGTAGTTGCGGGACGAGGGCTCCGACACCTCCTGCTCGCGGAGCTCGGCCTGCAGCTGCCAGAGCCGCGCCCGCAGCGCCGCCACCACCCGCGGCATCTCGGGCCGCGGAGCCGCCTCGGCCTCGGCGTCCGCCATCTGCACCCGGCCCCACTGCGCGTAGGCAGCGATCACGTGACTCGCAGCCGCTGACCTCATCGTCCCGGGACGGACGTCACGTGACGCTGGGGCACGTGACGCCGCCGCGCGCCCGCGCTGACCCGCCGCGGGCAGCGGGAGGGGCCGGAACAGCGGCGTCACGTGACGCAGCGGGCGGCCTCTCCCCCCCCCCCCGATACCCCCGGGGGGGGGGGCGCGGGTTCGGTACCCGCAGCCCCCGCGGGGCCCGGAGCCGGCGCCGGGCGCGGTGCGGCCTCGGCACCGGGGGTGGGACCCGAGCCTGGAGCGGGTGCGGCAGCGACCGCGGAGGTCCCCTCCGCCGGGATGCGGTGACTTAAGAACGGAGGGGGCGGGACGGATCCTCGTGGAAGGGCCTTCTCCCGCCCCTCCGCTCGCTGCCCCGGTGTGGGCCCCGCTCCCCCGCTGCAGTGCGGCAGGAGCGGAGCGCTGCGATGCGGGCAGCTTGGGGCTGAGGAGCAATCCTGCCCCGGAGGGTGCTCAGGCATTGGCACAGGCTGCCCCGGGCAGCGCTGCAGTCACCGGCCCTGCGAGTGCTCACACACCGCGGAGACGAGGCCTCAGTGCCAGGGGTCAGTGGTGGCCGTGGCAGCGCTGGGGTAAGGGTTGGACTGGATGAGCTCAAAGGGCGTTTCCAATGTAATTCCATGGTTGTGTGATTCATCCTCCAGCAAGGGGACAGCACTGGACGGGGAGAGGGGAAAAGTGAAAACCTGAGTACACCCGGCGGCAAATAGCGGACGGTGGAGGATGTGTACGTAAATCCGTGTCTGGCAGAGATGATGCGGTTTACATGTGTTTGTACGCCTTCACACGTTGTATGTGTTTAAATGCATACACAGGAGCACAGAATAGTCAGGGTTGGAAAGGACCTTAAGATCATCCAGTTCCAACCCTCCTGCCACAGGCAGGGACACCGCACACTAAACCATGGCACCCGTGTATATGGATAGATAAAGTATATGGTTATACTTACATATGTGTATGGAAGCCACAAAGTAGCTGGAAGAGAAACCTTCCCCTTTACCCTGGAGAGACATTAAAGGCGCTTAGGGCCAGGGCATTGTCCTTAGCCCATGTTCTGCCCCAGGGGGATTAACATCCCACGGGATTTAACAGCCCCTTGCCACTGCTTGTTTACATACCCTTTTCATAGTACAGCCACGTATACATATATATGTCTACATAGAAATGGGTGTGATGTTTCCCCTTTGTCTGCCACAGCTTTTCAAACATGATGGAGAGTGGCCTGGCAAGTGCATCAGCCAATGCAGCTGTGTCCTGCACCTCAGGTGCGGGAGCAGGGGTCGGGTGTCTGCCCTCCGAGCCATGCTCCAGGACTCCTGAGGGGGTTTGGAGGTTTAGGCTGTTGTAAGTGGTCCAACTTTGCCTATGAACACCCCACAATGCGAGGTGTAACTGCACAGCTTGTCCTCTCCCCAGGCTAACAGTTATGGCTATAGCAAGAAGGCGGTGCTGCTCCTTTGAAGACAAGTCGCTTCCTTGGTTGTTCCCTTCACCAGCCATGAACACCCTGCACACGTGCAACGCGCAGTGGGTGCTCTGGCTGCCTTTATCCCACGTGGTGGTTTTCCCCTTTCCCCATGGAATGTGGGAGGGTGGTGGGGCCTGGTGTACCCGAGGCACAGCCACTTGTTAGAGAGCTCATTCAGCTCTTTCCTTCAGTCCTTTGATGGCTTTGAGCTCTCTGAGCTTTTCAGGTTTGGTTTTTACATTTACAGCAGCGGGGAGTTTCTCTTCTCCAGCGAGAGCTTCTGCATGGGTTGAGGCTCAGAGCACGTCTGTCAGTAGGTATCCTTACACGAAACCATTTTATTTCAGGTTAGCAGCTCTGCACTGGTTGTTCAGGGAGGGCTGATGTGTGCACGTTGGGAGCTGGGCTCTGGGGCACCTGAGGGGGCAGTACCCAGATGCAGTTTTAAGTGACAAAGGGTGGATTGCCATGGTGGTGGCACTGTTCCGGAGCTCACCATGTGCAGGTGATGCCCAGCACCAGCTTCCTGTCGTGGCCCCTTAGGCTTAGGAGCAGGGGCTGGACATTTGCACTTTGGGAACTGGTTTCTGGGGCATCTGAGGCAGCGTACAGAGAGAAGTGTGGCACAAGCAGCTAGAAAAGGGGATGCTGGGAATGAGAGGGATGGGAAGCAGGCCAGAAGTGTAATGAGAGAGGAAAATGGAGCGACTGAGGGGAAATCAGATGTCCTCAGCAGCCCTTTCCAACATGCAGGCAAGGCAAAGCATCCTTGAAAGAGTCCCTCCTGTCAGCGCAGGTCCCAGCCAAGGGACAGGGATGGAGCAGGAGCCCCTTTTCCTGTGGCAGGTCCATGCTGGGGGCTGAGCCTTCAGAAAGGTCCCCAATGTCCCGCACACACCCCTGCATGGGCAGAGCACCCGCTCTGCTCCCACAGCACTGCCAGACAAGGCTGGGTGGGTTCAGGGTTCCGCCCCCTCCTGGGGGAGGCCACGCTCAGCCCCAAGCCCCCTGTCATGGTCCTGGCCCTGCCGCCCTGCCCAGCACTCCCGCAGCTCCTGGTACAGCTCCTGGTGCTCCTCCTTCCAGCGGGAGAACCTCTCTGAGGTGAGCGCAGCATCACTGAGCAGCTGCTCCAGGGCCTGCAGCTCCGCCAGCTTCGCCTGTTGGGAAGGAGGGGTTGTTTTGGGGTGGCCGCCCACAGGCAGGGTGCTCTGCAGGGCGAGGGGGCCATAGGCTCCCACCTTGAGCGTGCTTTGCAGGGCCCGCACCGCGTGCACCTTCGCGTTGATGAGGGGGTTCTTGCTGCGGCGGATGAAGGACTTGCGGCACTGCTCCTGCGTCAGGACCTGCTGCCTCCCGATGAGGGAGACCCCCCCCTGCTTCAGGCACCGCATCAGGCACTCGAGGTCCTCCCCGCTGGGTTCTGGGTGAGGAAGGGGGCAGTGGAGGAGAGCAGCCCCGAAATCCCAAGGCACTGCCCCTGCCTCGAGAGAATCCCAAGACACTTCCATGGTTCACAGTCAGATACACCCCAACCCAAGTTACACACGCACCAGCACACACGCACACCAAAAGGGAGGCCCTAACTTAAAGGGTGCACGCACGGTGACAGATGTCACCCCAGGCACTCACCCATGGATGTGCAGGGCTGGGGGCTGCCGGGCTCACTGCCAGCTGGGAGGAGCTGGGCTTTCTCTGGGGCATTTTGCAACCTTTTCCTTGGCTGAGGGAGAGATGGGGTGGGAGGTGAGACAAGGATCCTCTGTCCCCTGCCCAGGGTGGCCCCAAGGGCAGCTCACCAGGTCACATCCAGGCCTGGGGGACTCATCATCAGGGTCTTCGGCTTCTGTCTCACTGTAGCAGTCTGGAGGTGAAAGGGGAAGACAGTGACAGCAGAGGGAGTGGGAAGCCCCTGCTTCCCCCCCCAGGGCTCAGCATCACCCCAGACCTCCTCTCAGGGAGCATTTCCCACATCTCCCCCAGATGATGGGAATGATGGACCGGGCATGGCTGTCCCACCAGAACCCATCCGCAGGGTCCCCATCTCCCCCAGGGGAACCGCCCCTGCCTCCCGCCCTGAGAAGGGCCTGTTACCTTCCTCCCTGTCTGGGACCAACTGGTGGGCCAGCGTGTACTTTGTTTTGGCTGTTATTAAGTGACTGACCCACCTGGGGAAAGAAAGGACACACAGACAGGTCATGGCCAGCCCCGTGCGGTGGGCCCAGCACTGGTGGCCGCTGGCTGGGGCTGGTGTGTTACTCACATGCTCAAATCAGCCAGTGTTTCTGCAGCGAAGATGAACGGCTTGTACCTCTGATGGCAGAGCTGGAACACGCTGGAGCAGGACAAGCAGGCAGCTGCCTTTGCTGCTGTGGTTACCCAGCACCAGAGCCAGTCCCAAGCCTGCATCCAGCCTTCCCTGCACCACAGCCCCCCCATCCCAACCCAGCCCTGGAGTTCGGGCTTTTCCCTGCCACTGAAGCTGTTCTGGTGCTCATCCTTGTCCCAGGTAACACCAGCAGCACAATGCACATACTGCTCAGCACAGGGGCTCCCATGCTGCAAGATGGCCAGTCCTGCAGCCCTGTGGGGACACCACCAGCCCCACGGGGACCCTATCAGGCCCATGGGGACATGCAGGTGGCACCTAGGAGGCCTCTTCAGCACATGCCCTTGGGACAGCATCACCCACCCCCTTCCACCACCAGCCAGGAGGTCCGTGGTGAGACAGATCCCACTCACTATTTCTTCTTCTGCTCCCTTGTGCTCTCCAGGTCATAGGTGGCCACGTTGACGAGTCCTGCAGCCTTCTCATCCTGCACGGGAGGCAGCTGTGTCCAGCACCCGTGCGAGTGCTGGGGACAGGAACCCCAAGGACACCCAGCGGTGCCACTCACGTTGGGGTGGTGGTACCAGTAAAGCGTGTGGCCCTTCAGCACAAACCAGCACCGCTTCCACTTCTGGGCCATGAAGCCCACGTGATCCTTCTTCTTGAGGAGCCAGCCATCGCAGTCCACCCGGCCCAGGTCCCGGCACGAGACCCGCCGGCGGCTCAGCCTGGTCGCCACTCCTGCCAGCCAGGGCATTGAGGGGGGTCAAGAGCAGGGAGGGGCAGCAGGAGGCAGAGGCTGGGGGAGCCCCCAGCCCCTGTGCACACCAGCCCCAGCTCACCTTTTGGTCTGCGTCCTCGCTGAGGGCTGCCCTGGATGGGGAAACAGAGACAAGTGCTTAGGGACAACACAGGGGGATGAGAGCAGAGCAGCGTTAGATAACCCCAACTCCCCCCCAGCAGTACCCACAGCGCCTTAGGCACCCCCAGCTCGCACACCCCTCAGCAGACAGCTCACCCCAGCACAGGCATTCTGCTGCCCAGCTCTAACATTCATGTCCTGTGTGTCCCACACTGATGTCCTCCCACTGTCTGTCCCCCACTCCCAAGGCTCAGCGCTCCTCTCCCACCAGTTCTCACCTCCCGAGGGAGCTGGCTGGGGTCTGCACCCCCAGCCCCCTCCGCAGGGGCTGCCATGGGGCTGAGCTCTGCAGCAAGGGTGCCCGGTGGGGAACCACTCTCCTGCACCACCTCCTCTGCAGCACCTGCACACAGCAATCAAGGCTGTAGCTTCCTGCCCCCAGGGAAGAAACCGCTGCACCCCAGATACCCCCTTTGCTCCCCTCCTACCATAGCTGGGCAGTGCTGGCAGCTCCCCCACTGCCACTCTGGGCAGCCTTGAGTTGTGCTGGTCCTCTCCTGCCTCTTCGTCCGTGACAGGGTCCAGTGCAGAGTCTGGCCAAGAGTCAAAGTCAGCAGCAGCAGCACTGGAGGAAGAAGGGATCCTTAAGCTGCAAACGCCCTTGAGCACTGTGGGGGTCCCACTACTGGGCCCCAGCCGGCCCCACGCTTGCTCGGGCACCCACAATTCTCCCTGCCCAAGGAGGAGTGGGGCTGGAGGCAACGGCAGCAGAGGCTCAGCACCAGCTCCACCAGCAGGGTTGAAGCCCAGCCTGGTGGCTCCTGCTACCGGCTCCACGCGCGCCTTTCCATTCTGGGAGAGGAGAAAAGTCACATCTAAATATAGTTCCAACCCCATTAAAACGTTACCAAGTGAATGAGTTACAAACACAACTGCTTTCTTTTCCATTCCTTAAGACTACTGGCAGATTCCCAGGACACTTGTAGCAGCAGCCACGCTGCCAGCACCAATCCTGCCGGGAAGAGCTGGGAAGGGGCTTTGGATGCAGCTCCAGGGTGACCGGGCTGGAGAAGCTGGGGTGCCAGGGGACCGGGCTCACCTGGAGGTCAGGGATACGGGGCTGCCTGGGCACTCACTGCTTCTGGTGCTGGTGGAATCTGCAGCATCCAAAAATGCTTCCAGGAGCTGCAGATGGAGTGTCAGGCCCAGGTGACATCCCACCACTGACCCCCAGAGCTTTAGGGACCACCAATGTGACAGGAGATGCCCCAGCTCCAAGCATCCCTGCGGTGTTCCCAGCATAGCCCAGTGTTGCACTGGGGCTGTACTGGGAGCGCTGGGCTCACTCACCTGCTGCTTGGGAGAGGAGGGGGAGCCGGGCAGGTCGAGGGGGATCTTCTTCAGCACCAGCGTCACTCTGCTCACATCCTCCAGCAGCTTCTTTGCCAGGCTGACGCGTGTCCAACCCACCTGCATGCACTGCCTGGTGAACCACAGGGACACACAGCCCCACACTGCCCCATGGCCTCCCAGCCCTATGCACTTCCCAAGCCCATGGCTCCCGCATCCCCCAAACCTTCCCAGGCAGTGGCTTCTGTGAGCCCCAGACCTTTCCCAGCCATGGCTCCTGCACTCTGCAGGACACAGCTCGTGGGTCACCCCCCTCCAAACCCTCCCAGCTGCAGGTCTCATGTCCCCTCCAGAACCTTCTACCCACAGGCCCCGTGTCCCTCTAATCCTTCCAGCCCTGCAGCTCCCCATCCACGACTTCATCCATGACTGCCAACACCAGCACCACCCTTGTGCCCGTGCATTCTCCAGCTCACCACGATCTGCTCATTGACCTGCACGATCTCATCTCCGGGCAGGATGAGACCCCTGTGGGCAGCCAGGGCCTAGGGCAGAGGCAGGGTGGGACTGGGGTAACCGGCACGCAGGGGTTAACCATTAACCAGCACCTGAGCTGGCACAGCACTGGCTCATAGGACTGGGGTGCAGAGGGGAGCTCCCCCCATGGGCCAGGCTGTGCTCTCTTAGCTACATGGTCTTAGCTGCAGGCAGCCCCCCCAGCTTGGGACTGGGAGGTGAGGCTCACAGGCTCTGTGCGGGGTGGAACCCTCACAGCAGGAGCTAGAAGCGGGTGACTGAGGGCCAGGGTGGGATGCCAGGCAGGGAGGGGAGCCCCTCACTCACCTCCGAGGTAGCTGCAGACACGAAGTGCAGGCAGGAGGTGGTGGAGGTGATCTTGAGACCCTGGGAGGGGACAGGAGGGAGGGGTGAGTGGGATGCCAGGCACTGGGAGGCACTGGGGCGGTGGGGACTCACCAGTGGGGCAATGAGGAGTTGGGGGGTGCTCCCCAGGGGCTCAGAGGGTGGTGTTAGGGTGTCAGGGGACGTCGGGGGGCTCCCCCACGGGCTGGAGGGCAGCATTAGGGTGTCAGGGGACGTCGGGGGACTGCCCCGCAGCACCACACGCTGCAGCACAGCCCTGCGGTCCAGCAGTGCCGGGGGGCTGCAGCCCACGATGCTCTCGCAGATGCCCACGATGTGCTGGCACTGCGGGTGACAGCGGGGGCTCAGGAGGGGCTGTGGCAGCATTAGGCCCCCCATGCCTGCCAATCCCTCCTCACCCAGCACTTACAATCTGCAGGATCCGGCTGTCCCTCTTGGCCGCAGGACAGTCCTGGAGAGGCAAGACATGGGGCTGAGCAGGATGGGACGGCTTAGCCCCCTCCCATCCCAGCTGGGGAGGCCCCACAGGGAACCCCCCTCATATACCACATCCCCCCTTGCCCCGACTCCAGCAGGCAGAGCTTTGGGGGACAGCAGAGCAGGGGCTGGCTCTACCCCACCCCAGCATCACGCCTATCCCCATGGCCTCGGGACAGCACAACCACCCTGGGCACCCACCGTCTGCAGCGTCTCTGCCAGCTGGGCGCAGAGCGGGACGATGTCCTGGCTGGCTGAAAAGTCATTGAGGGTGGAGAAGAGGTACCTGGGTAGGGAAAGAGGGGGGGGAGCAGAGAGCTCAGCCCCAGGTGTGGGGGGCACCCAGCACCCACGGCTGCCCTTACCCACCCCAGACCTGCTGAGCCACGAGAAGAGCCCCTTGGCAGCCCTGATCACATCGACGACACGAGCCAGGAGGGCGAGAGAGGGCGGCCGGGGGGCAGCCCCCGCCGGCGGCTCCCCCAGCACCAGGCTCTGGGTGCCCTGCGCCAGCTCCTGCAGCCTCTCCGTCAGCGTCCGCAAGCTGGTGCTCGCCAGCCCCGCTTCCTGCGGGGACACGGATGAGGGCAGCGGGGGGCTGCGGGGTGCTTCCATATCCCCACCTGCACCAACACAGGGTGCCCCCAAACCCCACCTTTACCCAGCCCAGGGTGCACCCATATCCCTCCTTCCCCCGCGGGAGCCCCGCAGCACCCATGGGTGCCCTGCACTCACCAGGGCACGGAGCTGCTCCACGGCCTCCAGCAGGAGCTCCTGGTGCCCCAGGCGCCGCACTCCCAGCGCCTCCAGCGACGCCGCTGACAGCCGCAGCAGGTCGGGCCCCGCCAGCCCCCACGTCTCAAAGGGGTACCCTTGCACCGCGCCGTCCAGCCCTGCCCGGGGCCGCACTGTGTCAGGGGACCCCGGCACAGCGCTCCTGTGAGCCCCTGCCCCGGGGATGCCCGGCTGCTGGGAGCGCCCTCTCCATGCAACGACTGTGCCCGCTCTCAGCCCAGACCCCCGGCTGGATCCCGGGACAAGGGGTGCGGGTCGGGAAGGAGCCCATGGGTAACCGCCGCCCCGGCTCAGCCGCGACGCTCACCTCGGAGCCAGGCCGCTGCCTGAGCCGGGCCCCAGGTGCCCACGGGCTCCATGGCGGCCAGGCCGGAACGGGCGGCGGGAGCGGCCGCTCACCTGCGCCAGCTCCGGGCGGCCCCATTGGCGCACACGGGCGCCGCTCACCGCTGCGGCCCGGGACGGCCCAGCGCGGGCCTGCGGGGCGAGGCGAGGCGAGGCCCGGGCGCGCCTCAGTGAGTCACGGCCCAAACACACAGCGACAAACGGGAGCCGGGCCCCGCTCAGGGGAGCGCCCCCGGCCCCGGCTCCCCCTGCCCCAGCCCCGGCTCCCCCTTCCCCGGCCATGGCGTGCGGGGAGCGCCGGGGCCCGGCACAACCGGAGCCAGCGGCCCTGTGGGTGCGAGGTGTGGCTTCACAGAGCCCCTGCTCGGCGCGGGGGTTTGGGGTCAGCCCCACACAGGGCACAGTTCCCACCGCTTCGCTTGCAGGTGGGGAAGCTGAGGCTGCCCCACAGCACAGCACAGCTCTGCCGTCAGTGACCCCCCCCTAAAGCTGCCCTGGGCCCGCACGGCCTCTCCCGGCCCCTCGGTGCCCGCCTGCCCCCGCCCCAGCGTGTGCGCTCGGGGGAGCAGCGGGCGCTGATCGCAGCTGACAGCGCTCAGCGCTCGCTGGGTGCGCGCTGCGCGGCCCGGGGGGAGCCGTGGGGCAGGCGGGGACAGACGCAGCCCCCTCACAGCGGTCAGGGTGAGGGGCCTGGGGGGGGGCGGGAAGCAGCCCCGCTGCGCCATGATCATCCGCCCCAGACGCTTAACCCCGGGGTACTTCCGGCTGCTCCAGGTAAGAGGGGATCCCGGGGGGAGTGAGGGTGGGAGCCCCCAGGGACCCCTGTGCTGCCCCCCAGGCCTGCGAGCCGGGCCCGGCCGAATCCCGCCTCCAAGCGAGGGTGCTGCTGGCGGAGCCCTGCAAGCGCTGTGCCGGGCACTGTAACAGCACCCCTGGACCCCCCCCCCCCCCCCCCGAGGGACCACAAAGCTGTCCCCATCGTGCCCGCATCCCAGCTGGGTGTGATGGGGATGCTCAGGGCACGGCCTCAGGCCCTGTCCCCGGGGGTCGTGGGGCTGTGTCTCACGTTCCGCTCCCCTCTGCTCTCCTCTCTCCCCTGCAGATGCAGCTGGCAGCAGGGCGCGGGGCTGAGCCGGGGGGGCGGCTGCTGACCCCCCTGGCTCTGCTGCTGGCGGCTGCCGGGCTCTGCCTCTCCATCTATAGCGCCCGCAGGATGGCCGACCCCAGCAAGGCCCCTCCGGAGCTCTGAGGAGGGGTCTGGCAGCGCTGAGGAGGGGGCCAGGGTCCCCCTCTGCCCACTGGCCCCCCACCTCAGCATTGCTGCCGGCTGCAGCATCTTCCCAGCTCATCTGCGCCATGTCCAGCCCTTCCTCCATGGCAGCTCAGGGCCCTAGGGCCAGGGCACACGCGCCTCTGCCCATGCGTCTGTCCCTGCTTTTGGGAGCCAGTTCATTGGCTAGGATGGAGAACACAGAAGCCACCTCCTGGCCCCAGAGCAGGCAGCTGAGCCCCGGGCCAAGGCACTGCAGGACACCAGGACCCAGCCGCAGGACCAGAGGCTGAACGGACAAGACGGTGTAGCTGGGTGCTGCATCCATTCTCCTTTCCCCCACCAATGAGAGGTGCCCAGGGGGCCACCCCGTTGGTGGCCACGTGCAGCCCCCCCCCATCCCCATGCAGCCACAGCCAGTCGAACCCCGCAGGAACTGAAACCAGCACTGAGCACCATTAGTGACACAAAAGCAGGGTTGGAACCTGCAACAATAGGGAGAGGGGCTGATGGGGCCATGGGGTCAGTGGCTGCCTTCTGGCAGGCGCTTCCCCCTGGGCTGGCATCTGAAACCTTCCAGCCCCCCCTGCACTCACCAAACCCTCCCTGGGCTGCAACATTCCCTCTCCCCGGAGCTGGGGGAACAAATCCAGGCAGGCTGCATGGAAATAAACCCTTTCCTGCTGAGCACAGCTGTGGTGTTGCTCTGCTTTGCTGCTGCTCCAGCCCAGCGCCAGAGCTCTGCAGGAGACGAACCTCTGGCACGAGGGGTTTGCTGCCAGGGCTGCATCAGCGATACCCACACTGCAGTGGGTGGTGACATTGTCACTACGTCCCATGAAAGCCAGGCAGCATCACCAGCAGGATCACAGCCTCATGCTGATGCACGCAAGGCAGGGAGCCTGATCACACCACACACGCAGCCCCAGCCCTCCAGGAAGATGGAATCACTTGTAGGCGTTGGATTTTAAGGGAGAGGAGCCTAGAAGCATCCCTACCAGGGGACACCAGCACTCCCCTCTAGGGGCCCAGCACACACTGCTCTGCCAGCCGAGGCAGAAGCATTGGGATGAAGCTGTTCCTCTGGGCTGGGGGTATTTCCCTTCACAGGATCAGGAAGCACAACCAAGAAGAGGCTGTGCCCCAGGCAGGGCAGGCACATTCAGAGAGCTCTCAACACTGCTGGGCTGTTCACTGACAAGTTTTAATGGAGGAGTCTCTGGGGTAACAGCCGACCCAAGGAGAGGGGCCTAAAACCGCTCCACAGGCAAAGAGAGGAGTGCACGGTCACGCCAGCACTGAGGGAACAAGCGGCCTGCCCCTGCCCTGAGAAGATGGGGGCACTTGGGGTCTCGCTGGCTCCTTCTCCTCATTAGAGCCATGGGGAGCAGCGCTGCCAGGAGCAGCGTTTGCCTGCTGGGGCATGTTCTTCACACAAAGCTGAAGACAAAGGCACCCTCACAGAGCCACTTGGCCCCTCCATCCGCGGTGCTCAGCTGCACGCCTCCATCTCAGTGACTTCCTCCAGTGGCTGGGTCTGCACTTCCACCTTCTTTGGGGGGATGTAGGACCCCATGCCAGCGGCACGCTCGGCCTCCTCCTGCGTGTACGGTGCCTCCCGCAGCTGCTTCAGCCTGCGGGGAGGGCAGGGTGAGGCTTTCAACCCCAGCTCCTCCACCCAAGGCCTGACGCCGCCTCACCCCGATGAAGTGGGTGCAGGTCACAGAGCCATGGGGCAGCTCAGGACCCCCTGCCCGGGCACCCCTTTACCTCTTCTTGTGCACCTTGGACCGGAAGTGCTCCTTCATGCTGGTCAGGTCCACAAAGTAGCGCCTGGAAGGGTATAAAACACGGGTGGTCAGGATGGGGGGGGCGGTACCCACTGCCCTCGTGTGCCCCCCACATGGGAGGCTGCCCATGGGGCAAGGACCCCCAAGGGTCCCTCCCGAGATCAGGACAAGATTCCCCGCAGCGATTGGAGCCCCCACTCCACCCCGGCCCCTGTCCCGATCCCGATCCCGGCCCCGGCCCCGGCCCCGGCCCCGGCCCCGGCCGGCGGCGAGGCGCACGCACGCGCAGTGCAGGCAGTAGAACTGCGCGCAGCCCGGCAGGTCGGGGTCCGGCTCCTGCCGCAGCAGCCGCGCCGCGTTCTCGGGCCGCAGGTCCCGGTGGATCTCATCCAGGTCCCGGCGCCGCCGCTTCGTCTTCAGCTGCCGCGCCACGGAGTGCGCGCGGTGCGCGCCGGTGCGGCGGCCATTGCGCGGAGACATGGCGGGAAGCCGCGCGGCGACAGGCCCCGCCCACACAGTGACGTAAGCCTGTTGGCTCCGCCCACCAGCGGCAAGCCACGCCCCCAGGCGCAGCCCCGCCGGCCCCCCCCATGCCCTGCCCGGGCCGCGCTCGCAGCGGGGCGCGGGCCCCGCGCTGCCCCGGTCACTGCTGTGATGAGCCGGGCCGGGCTCAGCGCAGCGCCTCCCGCGCTGATCGTGTTTCCTGCGCTCCGGGTGATCAATTACAGATGGGAGCCCGCGGCGGGATGAGTGCGGGGCCCCCGCGCCTGCTCTGCTCCGCGGGCTTGGGGCAGCCCCGGCCCTGCGGGTCCGCTGTGAGCACGGGGCACTGTGGGGCTGGGGCAGGGGGCACGGGGTGGTGGGGGATGGATGTGATGCGAGCGGCTGCTCCCGCGCTGCCCCAGCTCCGGCCGGGCTCAGGTTCCCCTTTGTGCTTGGAAGGAGCCCCTGAAAGTTTAATGAAGCCACCGGATCGCCGGGGCGGCGCGGGGGTGCCCAGCCTCACCCCCCCGCTCCCCACAGCACCCGGCGGCTCCCAGCCCCGCGGAGCCCCTCACCATGGCCCAGGGCTTCTGGCAGCTCTACAAGGCCAAAGTGCTGCAGACCCTGGGGGAGGCTCGGGCAGACGGGGCGCTGCAGGAAGAGGTATGGAGGGGGGGTCATCGCCAGGCCTGGATCCTCTCAAAGCGGGGTGACCGAGCTCCCTGCCCTCTCCCTGCCTGCACTCCTGCCCTCACTTTGGGGTTTGTTGCAGGGGAACCAGCCTGAGCTGATGGAGATGGCTGAGCCGCCCGTGCTGATGGAGGAGGGCCCCAGCCCCGTGTCCCAGCTAGCGAGGAAGGTGAGGAGAGGGCTGAGGGAAGCCGCGGGGGCCCTGCTGAGACCCAGGGGTCCCCAGTAAGCCCAGTGCTGCCTCCCCTGCAGGTGCAGGGGGTGGGTGCCCGGGGCTGGCGGACACTGTCATCCCTCTTCACCCGCGAGGACGAGCACCAACTGCTCAGCCCCGAGCTCTGCGCAGACCAGTAAGTGGCACATCGGTGGGGGGGACCCCAGAGCCTGGATCCAGCCCCTCGGGAGCTCATGAGCCCACACGCGCCCCCATCCCATCACCTGCATCCCCCTCTCCTGCCAATTCTCATGAGGCTGGGCTGGGGGGGCAGCAGGGGGAAAGCCAGCATGGAGGGGGGCCTTGGGGGGACCAGTCCTGGCCACCTGGGGACACAGTGAGAAGGGTCCCGACACCGACATCCCCATACCGGCTCTCTCCCCAGCCCGCTGGCTGCCTCGCCCCCGGAGCCATCCCCCTCGGAGAAGGCTTCCAGCTTCTGGGATCTGTTTGCTACCAAGTGGCAGCAGGCATCGGGGCTGGAAAAGGAGGTGTCCCCTCCGGAGCTGGGCGAGAGCCCCGCGGAGCCATCAGGTGACGATGGCAGCGACCTGCGGGAGCCGGAGGAAGGAGCCTTCCGTTGGGGCTTCCTGGTCGGCAAACTGGCCGAGATCCGGAATAAAACCGCTCCCAAGGGCAAGTAGAGGAGGATGCGGCCGCGGGACCCTGCAGCAGTACCAGCGGCTCCGGAGGGCAGCCCCTGCCCACAGCCAAGGGGAGCTCGGCAGTGTTTCAGCAACGTGTCTGCACTAAAGACCCCAAGGTGCCCCCTTCTCCCCGAGCCTTGCCTGGTGCTTGCTTTGCACTTGTCCTCTCCCCAGGAGCCCCATCGCCCCTGGAGCAGCATGGCCCCACCGCGGGATGGGGAGCTGCGTCTCCCCCAGCCGGCCTGAGCTCTGCCCCACACGAACCACACACGACACCCTATAAAAACAGAGCCAGGTTTATTGGCTCCGGCCCCAGCAGCCCCTTAGCTGCGGGGTGGGCACTGCCTGCAGTGAGGGGCTCAGGCTCTGCCCACCGCCTGGCTTCCAGCTGGTGCAGGACATGAGAGGATACAAGGAGGATGGAGATGGGGCAGGCATGGGGGCAGCAGCCTCCCAGCCCTGCGGACAAGGAGAGACTCCCCCAGGGGAGCCCCTTTCCCACCTGCCCTCCAGGTGCTTCTGTGCACTCATCCCAGGTCCTGGGTAGACCTGGCGGCCCTCTCAGCCAGCGGTTCCATAGCACCAGAACGGGGAGGCCACCGGGGCTGCCTCCACCTTAAACGATGGGCTCCTGGGCCGCCACCCCGGCTCGCTGGCAGTCATAGAGCCACTTGATGATGCGGGCGTTGCGCTCCACCACCGAGACGGCAGAGCCCATCCGAGCATCTGCCTCCTCCTCACCCGCTCCCACCTCCCCATCGCTGCCCCCCGAGGCCTGCCCAGGCTCCGACTCGCAGGAGCCGTGGAGCAGAGCCCGAGCGTTGTCCCAGCCCCCGGGTGCGAACCTCTCCCGCCCCAGCAGCTCCACCAGCGCCCGGTCCAGCCCGCAGCAGTTGAAGAACCGCTCCTGCTCCGAGAGCGGCAGCGACCCGCGCAGAGCCAGCGCCGGCTTCCCGAGGGGCTGCGCCACGGAGCCGCCGGGCAGAGGGACGATGCCACCGCTGCCGCGGCCGCTGCTGGCACCCGGCGTCCTCGTCTCCTCCTCCTCCTCTTCTGTGGGCACCCACGGCACGGGGGTCTCGGGGCTCTGGGGTGCCGGCAGCCCCTCAGCCAGCCCCCTTGCTGGGGGCGAGCCGGGGCACTTGTCCCTGCGGGGTCCCTGGCAGAGGGGTCGCGGCAGCGCGGAGCCCTCGGCGTTCTCCTTGTTCCCGTCCGGGCAGTCCCGTTTCTGCCGGTGGAGGATGAGGGTCTCGGGTCTCAGCCCGTGGCTCCCGCCGGCGCGGCGCAGCACCGGGCTCTGACCCAACTCGTGCCGCTGCTGGCGGGTGAGGGCGCGCTGGGCTCCGGGGGAGAGCCATGGCGAGCGGCTCCGCAGCGCCGGCTCCTGCCGCCTGTTGATCACCTGCAGGGACTTCACGTACTTGGCCTTGTCGGCCTCCAGCCGCTCCACGGCGCTGCACGTCCGACCCCCGCCGCCCCCCGGCCCCTGCGGGCACCCGGGGCTCCGCTTCAGCCGGGCCAGCGGGGAGCAGCGGCCGGGGACCATGAGGCGCAGGCTGCTGGAGGCGCAGGCGGCAAGAGGAGGGCTGCCCGGGGGCACCATCGCCCCCAGCACTTAAATGTGAACCCCGGTTGTTCTGTTCCCCTCCTGAGTGGCTGAGGAGGGGTCTGGTGCTGCAGATGGGGAGGCTCCCAAAGCTTCGCTTGGCTCCTGGATTAGGCCCTGGGAGGAGAGAGGAGATCCGGGCTCAGCACCAAGGATGCAGCAGCGGCAGGAAGCAGATGCGGGGGGGGACGCGTGAAGCAGAACAGGGGGTTCCCTTGATCCCATGCTTCGGCCAAGCAGCGAGCTCTGCCAGCCAGGCACAAACCATCCATGGGCAGGAAGAGAGAAGCGCTGAGCATCTGCCGGCTTCACCAGCGCCGCAGGAGCAGCTTCCAACAGGAAGGAATACCAGAGCCCCTGCCTTATCTTGGAGTGCAGGGACGGGAGAACAAAGCCCGTGCGCAGCAGAGCAGTTGAGCTGCCCTGGCTGGGCCCCTGCATGGTGGCACCGGGGCAGGGGCTGCAGGATGCTCTGGGGTCTCCGTGCCGTGCTCCCTGCAGCCACGCTGAGGCATCTCCTGCTCAGTGAGGGGGAGCATGGAGCAAAGGGGCTTTATCAGCCCTGGGGCGTGATGGCTCTCGCTCAGCTGTGCCCAAGCATCTGTGCAGGTCCGGGTGTGGATCCAGGGGTGGGTGCCAGAGGAAGGGGGTCTGGAGCCTGGGCCAGGGTTTGTAAATGCCCAAAGCAGATGGTTTCACTGAGCATAAGAGACCTAAATGGTCATGGAGAGCCAGCCCATTGCCAGCAGCGACCCAGCCCCGCAGCCTCTCCAGGTGACAGCAAGGACATGGGGCCAGGCAGAGCAGGATCACTGGAGAGCCAACAACCCAGGAGCCCTCTGCCTGCTCAACTCCACCACCGCATCCACCCCAGTACAGAGAGGGAAACTGAGGCACGTGGTTTGTCCGGTCCCGTGCTCCCAAGGGCTGAGCTCCCCACTGCTGGGCAGAGATCCACAGCAGCTCAAGGGAAGGTGCCCCCAGCACAGCCCCATCCCCTTCCAGCTTTGCCTTGGCAGAGCCAGCGAGCCCAGTGCCCTGCACTGCACCAGGATCGTGCCCAGCACCTGGGCCCGGCAGGTGGAGGATGCTCTCACTCACCTGAGCCCACACAGGGATGCAGGGATGGGATGCAGGATGCTCTGTTCTTGCTCAGCTCCTGAGCCCACACAAGGATGCAGGGACGGGGCGTGGGATGCTCCGCTCTTGCTTGGCTCCTGATCCACCACAGGGATGCAGGGATGGGATGTGTGGACACTCTGTTCTCATTCGGCTCCTGCCCCGCTGCCGGCCACAGCAAACTGAGCCCAGAGCCGGCAGGAGCCTCACATAGAGGTTGAGGAGGAGCCACCCCATTAACCCCTGCCAGCCCAGCCCCACCAGCAGGAGCCCTCCTTGCCAGCCCTGTGCCCCAGCCACAGCCTTCACACCCTGGAGCCCACCCTGCCCAGCCAGCATCACCCCTGCAGCCCCAGCTCACCTCTGCAGCTCTCCTCCTCCTTCTGCCACCTCCTTATAGGAGCCTGGCCAGGATTTTGGGATCCGCAGCAGAGGTCTCTGCCTCCTCCCAGGCAGGACTGAGTCTCTCTGTCACTCCCCAGCACACAGCGCATCAAGAATGGGACAGAGAAACCACATCCACTCCAGCAGTTCCTCCTCCTACATCCACCCCAAGATGCTGGGTGCGGATCCAGTCCCCTTCCCCGGGATCCTGCCCCATCCAGGGAGGGAGAAGGAGGGAGGCAAGGTCCTTCTGGCACCGTCTCTGCTGGTGGCGAAAGGGTCAAAGTGACCCAGGCAGGTTCCTGCCTCCTCTCCCTCCTCCCCGGGAAGGGCTGTAAATCGCAGGAAGCCACAATGGGATGGAGTCCGCCCCGGGGCTATTTTTACCTCTGCCCATGCCTGGGTGCTCCCAGGGGCACCCCCTTGTTCCCAGCTCCTGCCTGGGGGGCTGCGAACGTTGTGCAGCGGTGGCCGGGGGGGGACACGCCGGCTCCCTCCAGCTCTTGCAGCTGGTATGGATGGGGAGCACTGCGCAGCCCAGGCTCCGGCAGGGACAAAGCCCAGGCATTTGGCCCTGGATCAAGCGGGACCATCCCAGTTCCTCCATGTGGTGCTGCTGCTCGGGAACTGGGATGTAAGCAGTGCCAGGAACTGGGTCTGCATCCAGCACTTCCCTGTGCGACAGCACCAGTGCCAGGACTCCTGGGCTGATGAAAACAGAGGCGAAAACAGAGGCGAAAACAGAGGCTGAGGAGGATGAGAGCAGTCAGGGCTTGTTCAGGCTCTGCAGACACTGGGAAAAACCCCCAGGAAAAGCAAGGAAGGGACAGGACCTATTCCATTGCAATAAACCTGGAGAGGAGCAACGCAGGGAGCTGCCTCTTCCAGCAATACTCGGGCTCCATGTGTGCAATTCGGCCATGCCAGAGCAAATCCAACCACCTCCAGAGGAAGATGGGAAAAGGATGGGGCAAGTGATGGAGAAACCTGCAGCAGCCCCAGGATCCACGTTCCCACACGGGAGAGGACCTATTCTTAACTCCAGACGACGTGAATCACTGTTTATCAGAACAGGTTTTATTATCTGAGCAGGAATAACGGGAAAGCCACAAGTGAGTAAGAGCAACCTCATGTTCCCCTTTCTCCGGCGGATGCAGGCTGTTCCCATGGGATGCTCCTGCCCCTGTCCCACAGCAACTGCTCTCCTCTCCAGCTCCTCCTCAGAGCACAGCTGAACTGGTTCATTTAGGCAAAGCACATTCCCTTTGGGATACAACAAGGGATGATTTGAGGGGCCCTTCCTGGCATCAGCATCCCAGGCAGCTCCTGCTTCCCCTGGGGATGCAAATGGGGGTTTTGTCACTTTGACTTCTAGGAAGGGATTTACCCAATTTACCAGCCTCTTGGTGGCTGTTCTTGGCCACGTGGATGCTCAAAGTCCCTCGTTCTCACTTCAGATGACTCGGAGACCTCACAAGGCGCTCCCTGCTCTGCAGTGGGGCTCTGCTTCCCTCCCAGCTCACTGGGAAGCAAGCAAGGTACCAGGCAAGTGAAGCAACCCCGGGCACAACCCAGTCACAGCCGGTAAAGAACCCTCCAGCCTTGCAGAGGGTGAGAGGAGGCTGAGGAAGCCCTCAAAGGGATCCCTTCTTCTTCCAGCACCATTTTTCAGCTCCCGATGACACAGCCCTGCTCCTGCAGGCCCCCTCATGGCAGGGACAAAATGCCCCCATTCAATCCCTTCCAGATGCATTTCTCCTTTAAAAAGGGAACTGTGAAACCCCACTTTAACTCCCCCACGACTACGCGCAGGCAGGACTGCAGCGCCCGATAGCAGCCATCTGCTGCTGCCTGCTGCTTTGCTTTCACATCCCACAGAAAGCCCTTCGTGGTCCCAGCTCCATGCAAATGCCTGGAGAGCAGCCCACGGGAGCGGGGTGGCTGCAAGCCGCTCCTGCAGGCAGGAGCAGAAGGCTTGCTGTACAAGTGTAAAACCACCAATGGCTCCAATGGGCATGAATAACCCTGAAACCATCACTGACCTAAGGCAGCCATCCACAAGTAGGGATGAGACAGCAGCGGGACCCAAGGGGCTCCTTGTTCAAACCCTGCAGTGGGGGCTTCAGAACCCCATGGCAGGCAATGGCTGCGGAGCAAAACAGGTCAGAATCATGACCCTGAGGATAGAGATTGGAGGAAGGTGCCAGGACTGAGGGCAGCACCCCGTGTCAGAGGTGAGCATCTGGGCTGAACCCACTGCCTGCTGCAAGGGACCTGCAAAGGTTTTTAGGCTGCATCTCTTCTATCTGAAAGCCCAGAGACTGAAGAGGCCTCTGCGCAACTGCAGCTTTGGCAGCAATTCTCCCTCCTCAGGAGAAAGCAAATATGGGGCAGCCCCAAAGGGAACAGCTCCAACCACCACCAGGCAGCTCAGCTCAGCGTCATGGCTTAGCCCAGGCCCCTCCTCACAAACTGCAGCCCTGATGCAATTACTTTTTACTTCAGGCAGCCAAATACTCTGCACATTCGTGTGGGAACAAAGGGATTTCACAAGCGCATGGGCTGGGCTGCAGCTCCTCTCGCAGCGCTGGTGCTGCCTCATCCTCCAGGTCACAGAATCATAGAATAGAATCATGGAATAGTTTGGGTTGGAAAGGACCTGAAGATCATCCAGTTCCAACTCCCCTGCCATGGGCAGGGACACCTCACACTAAACCATGGCACCCAAGGCTCTGACCAACCTGGCCTTGAACATCGCCAGGGATGGAGCATTCACAGCTTCCCTGGGCAACCCATTCCAGTGCCTCACCACCTTCACAGTAAAGAACTTCCTCCTTAGATCCAATCTAAACTTCCCCTGTTTCAGTTTGAACCCATTACCCCTTGTCCTGTCACTGCAG